>JABASD010002450.1:0-26670 GCA_019776165.1 Pogonognathellus flavescens
AGATTTTAAAATAATAAAATATAAAATAATAAAATATAAAATAAAATATTTCAAATCACCTATCGGTCTTTTTACATTTGTTACAAATTGTAACAGTTTATTTTTACTTAGATTCAAATGTTTGTCAAGAAACTGGATGTTCCCATTCAAGTAACTGCAGCAGGATTTTTCACCATTAATAGACAGCTTATTACCTCGGTAAGTTTCGTACTTTACAATTTGTTACTACCATACAATTATATACTATACATACTGTTCAATAAATTTTTTGAACATACCTTGGAACATACCTAACCTGCAAGTATTTTTTTAGATTGTACAAAATGTGACAATGTATTTTGTCATATTAATCCAATTCAAGATGGGGGAAATGAGAAACACTAACAAGATTTACATCTCACAACCCAAAAACGACACCTTTGAATCTTTGTCATTTACAGACTGATACAGATAATTGAACCATTGGATTGGACTCTTGTCGCAATGAACTGTGAAAATGAACGAACCTTCTCCATGAAACCAATATCAAACTATTTTTACTTAACGGTGAAAGCTTAATTTTAGCATGTGAAAGTTTAATATGGTATACGGGCATTATACTTTGTGCATGTACTTTATTCAGTAGAAATCGTTATTCGTAATCTTAGAATTTTAGAAAGAGATCAATTCATCTTGTAATTATATATTCAAGCTTACTTCTAAAAGATATTCTGTTATATGCCGACTCTTATGTGTAATGCAGCTAATAAAGTTTTGTGTGAAGCAGTTTATATTCTCAAAGATCACAATATTTAATTGATATCATATAAAACAATTATTCAGTTTCATAAATAGAATGGTTGAATGTCAGCCGTAGCAGATGTACATTTCAGCCAGCTATCAGTCACACATGGCATGCAGAAGAGACAGAGACAGTTGTTTCGGGTGAAGCAGTAAGTTGTAATTGTAAATCAATCAAGGTTTAAGATAACCAAACTACAACCGCAGGGATACCCTATGTGAAAACAAATAGAAAGATTGGAGCAACATGCATTCTCACTTAAGTTTAATTACGTTAAATAAACTAAAGGTTAGGTACAAGGTAATGATCCAATATTTAATCCTGCTCTTGTTTCGTAATAGTTCAAAATAATTTTACTATATAAATCTTTCTAACTTACTAGTTTATCGGGCATATCAAGAATAGGAATATTTGATCATACGGGAATATTATATATTATAGGTACTAGGTATATTTTATTTCATACAGCCAAACCTCTGCCCATTAACAGATTAGTGAGATTAATATGGTCTTCATGCAAAAAATTGTCTTCATTAGTATGATTAAGAGATGCAAAGTAAAATTTTAATCTCACGTATCCCCTTTACCCAATTTTCATTATTACATGCTGTATTGAAGCAAACAAACGAACAAACCTTCGCGTATTTATCAAATACATAAACTATCGATCTCGCGTTTGTTTAGAGTATTCCATTTTTGTGATTAGGTTATCGGTAAGTTCTATCTGTATAGTAGTAGCACCAAATTAAATGACTGCGTCATTTCATGCACCTAAAAGTATTACTTGTTCTCTAAACATTGTACATGATATTGCATTATTGTGAATTATGAACAGGTAAATAATTATTATAATTATATATAGAAAGGTTATATTAAGAATTACTGTAAGCTAAATACTGAAGTGTTAAGATTGGGGACCTTATGTTCGTTGACACCCGTTAACTATTGCGTGTTTGATATAATATTTCCTAATATTACAGTAACGAATCACAAAATGACAAGCGAATTAACATACATAGTAGGTAACATATTGAATTGATTGATATATGGGGCAAAAATAGTTTTCGCTTGTTGTACACGATTATTTAGCTATACACGCTTATTGGGTGTATAATACATAGTAGACAGCTAATAGAAATTACCCGCAAAATAACTGTTTTGTAAAGGCGAAAATTAAATGTACAACATTTCAATATCGAAGTGTTTCATCTAACTGATAAATATTTCACTTTTGCAGCAGATTTCTTTTCAGAAAGGTACTGTCAGAGGTTTGACTGTATCAAAATATTTTCTCTTTTACGTACGAGGTTGGTTTAGCACGAATCAAAAATATAGCACTCAAAAGGCCTAAAAAAGATGCCCAAGCTCCTAATAGCGCCGGTCCATCATCAGAAAAAGTTTGAGCAATCCCTGCAGCCGCCGGACCCAACATTCTTGATAACGATGTAGCTGTTTGCCCTAAACCTAATATTGCACCAGGATCTTGTGTATGTCCCAATGACAATGCTGTAATACCCACTCTGAGAAAGGGGTCGACTCCGCTTTGAACCATCAGAGAAATGCCAGCAAATCTAAAGGAAGGTGCGAGGTAAAGTGCAATCAACGAGACCTAAAACAAAAGAAAAAAGTTTGAATCTCACAAGTCAAGTCTAGTAAAATACAGGTCATTTGTAAGATTGAAATCACAAATAATAGTTAATTCCATACAATCATTTACCATTTTTAAAAATCCACCATGGATGACCATGTTTCTATGATTCTCCCTGTACACCATTGCTACAATTGGTCCAACCGCAAAACCAGTTACAGTGCTGACAAGAGCTTGAAGAGAATTTAAATAACCCTGTGATACCATAGACGCTTGGTATTTGGACTCCAAAATTAAGGTCAAATTAGCTCTAGGAACTATTGTAGCAAAACTGAATAGAAATCTTAGGGATAATATCGCAATTATCGTAAATCTAGTCATCGCTTCATTTTGGGATGCTTCAGACTTATTCTCGTTTGAATCAAGATGGTGATATACTGTATTTGCCTTTGAGGTCGAATTAGTTTCAGGTACCATTGTTAAGATTAATACTGTAACAAATAGAATTACATAAATAATTACTGTATTTACATCGAGAAGAGCATTTTTAAAATCACAAGACATAATTATGTGTCAGCTTACTAATATTGAGCAGAAACAGACCAGCTGCTAAATAACAAACATCTTGAAATCCATTTTCGTATTCAACTAAATGCCCACCTAAAGTTGGTCCGATTATGAATCCCATACTTCCAAATGCATTAAAATTTCCTATCACGTATGATTTTTCATTAGGAGCTAAATCTGTTACAACAGCTTTCCCTATAGTTTGAGTATGCTTGAATAACCCTGAAAGAATTAAAAATACACTTAAAATGAAATCAAAATGTACAGTGTAATTAGTAATTAATAATTGTATACAACAATTACCTGCTATACTCCGAGCCAATATAAATAAGGCAAGACTAGCCGCACTACCCTGTAAGGCATATGCGAATGCAGAGGCTGCAATAGCCACTACGATAACACCCTTCCTTCCATAAATATCACTTCCCCAACCCTACATTGAAAAGAGCCATCACGGGAAACTATTAGATGATTACTTAATTTGCAAATGTTCTTTAAATGAATTAAGCGTAGGTACCTATTACATTGTAGTTATATGTAATTTGGTATTACTGAGAAACATGCATTAAAGTTCATAATAAAAATTTTAAAAATACATGCACTAAGAGACATACAAAGATTGGACTTGACAATAATTGAATAGCACCATAAACAGAGCCCACCAGGCCGACCAAGAAAGGTGATGCCCCCAAATTGCGTATCTCCCGACTTAATAAAGGTGTAAATAAACTGACAGCTAGTAAATCCTGGAATTCAAAGAAACATCATCCTTTAATTTAGCTTTCCATTTCTATTAAAATAAAATTACATTTAAAGTATATAGTAAAGGAAAAAATATCGTGTAAACGCTTACCAGCAAAGCGACTGCATAAATTGCATAGATGCCTCTCCTCCGAGTAGCTTTTGGTAACTTTTCTTGCATTATGAAGATAAAATAAATTTGTTAATCTTTTCTTAAAATTAGGAATTGACTATTATCAAAATGAAAGCTTTTGGGCAGCTTATGTGGTTCCCATTTCATCATTGACACTTCTCTGGAAATGTTAAAGTTGTAACTTCGTTCATTGGTATTCTGAATCTCATTGATTTCGCTTATTTCGTTTGGTAAATTATTTATTCCGTGCTCTTATTCGTGTTTCTTGAATTCCTGATCCTGATAGTAGTCCTGAATGTCCCGAATCCTGAAAAAATCAAAATCATTAGAATATTAGAATTACACACATTATACATATTTCGGGAATATCGAAAAAAGAAATTATATCAAACTCTCGCAATTTATTTTAATTTACATGCTCGCTACATATAAAGTAATCCTCAACGGAATAGACTTTAGGCTATAATAATTATACGCATCTGTAAATGAATCTCACTTAAAGATTTGCCTACAACACTAAAGGATTTTTTTCTTTTAGCCTATTTACTTTCACCCTTCCTTGGGGTTTTCTAATGTACCTTTATATATTTTTATATGTGATCCATAAAAATTATTTGATGTTACCTAATTATTTACAACAAAAACACAAAAGAACAGCAACAGAACTTTAACAATAAGAACTCGCTGATGACTGCATTAAATATTCACTGGTCGTAAATACGGGTGTGAATGAATGTACACTTAACCTATTAACCTTAATTAGTTAAAATAAATGATAGACATTAATAGCACCGAACCGAACTGACTATGAGTTACCTACAATTTCTAGTTTACTAAACGTAATAATATTATTTGTCCACGTACACAAAGAAATTTAGGTTAAATAATAATACCGTTATAAAGGAATCGGACGGATGTGATGTACGTGCTAGCAATGTATACAAATTTTAAGTGTAATTCTCACATACTCTTAAAATCTTGCTACAGCTATCAGCTTACTGAGTTTACATATCTTTTTATTTACACACTTTACTAACTGCTTACATCACTTTACGACTTAAAAAATCTGCACGCACGCAAAATCGCAGACAGAATGTGCAAAACTAACCTACAGCAGTTAAAAAGTATCAATTTGCGCCTTCCGTAAGTCTCGGTGTATTAAACCCATTAAAAGTAAAAGCAGATGATCATTTCTACTCTGGCAGCATTCAGCAGCTAACAGTTTTGTAAGGTTGTGGTTCCTCCACTTCCACTTTATCCTCATTTTCGTTGAACCAGCCAGCAACAAACTATAATAGTTAAAATCTCTATGTACTTTTAGACTTATAGTACAGAAAATTACCCTTCATTAAGAAGGTCCATATTCCAAGTTCACTTTCAACACCTTAATCTCCATTCCAGCCTAACCAATTCAGGGTGGGATAAGATTTTATTTAACCCATTGTTGTGGTGAATTTTGGCATTTGTCTCACGTTCAACCAATAACCTAAGCAGTTCTTAATTACATGCTTTTATAATATTGAAATATCTTTAAGGACAGGTAAAATTGCAAGACTTCCTACATAATTGTTATTGTTACAGTTGACATTTCTTCGCAAAATAAAAGAGTATATTCTGATAGAGCATTTCATTAGCTTCCAATTGATGCATCGGGATTTTCAATTCGACTTTTCATTCCAGAGCAATCATCGAATAGCTCATAAAAATACGGAATTGATGCTACCTTACTTTAATTTAATTGTAAGCCCAACTTAGATAATAAACCTGATCAATTCTTACACAACAAAACATTATGACGCTTATGAACATCCCTGATACCATTTTTTCAATTCTACATCTACTTTTTTACACAGCTACTGTTTACTATACGGTTTTTAGTACATGCACATCGAAATCGAAACAATTGGCCTGCAAAATATTCTGGTCCAAATTGGGGGTGGTACACGTTCTATAGATTTGCATGTTATACTCCCTATACTCTGCTATGCAAGTAGTATGAAACTTCATGTAGAAGAATGATTTGTATCAGAAGGTATTGTATAATATTATTATGTGGATAAGACTTCTCTGTAAAGTCTGGCTACAAAAAATTTATATTATTGACATAAATTGCATAAAAATGGTTCTTCCTGCTCTACTTATCCTTGCTACTACTGCATGTGGTTCCCTCAAAGTTATTTTTGTCAGGTTGATATACATTACAAGCATCTCCGCAAGTAAGGAGGGACGGGTATTATGCAAATGTAGCACAGTTATACAGTAGACAGTTTACAGTACTAGTATTACATTAGTGTATATACTGCTTAATACCGTTGTTGTTAATGTTGAGTTGCATTGGCTTTGACTCAAGAGTTAAGAGTGATTATCTTCAATCTTCCCATTTATTGGGATGCGTACGACGTATAGTAGCAGCAGAACAGTATTTCAGTATATAAGTATACTACATTTCGTCAGTTACACACAGCTAGTTTTTTAGCAGGCATTTATAAATAGGATTTGCTTTATATACAGAAAGCAGCAAATGTGGCAGGCCTATTATGCTATTATGCAATACTACTTTCTTCTAGGACCCCCATAGAGATACAGTTCTTAACGTGTATACATATGTAGATTCTTGAAGATTATATTTCCTTCCGAGAGACTCCTTGAGACTTTGAAAACAATTATTGAAATACACGTGTGGATAACCGCATTAAACAAAGTCTGCCATTCTTATAGGTTATTGTACTGTACACTGTACTGTGTTATACTTATTACTTACATTATTAGTACGTACACATACTTACAATAATATTTATTTAAGAAAAGGTGATTTCATATTTCATGGTTATGTATTCTATTTCGTTATTAATACTTTTCTAAAAGAACAATTTACCTTTAATCTGTGTGTGACACAAAAAACAAAACACTTACAATAACTGTACTTCGGTCCGACCTTTAGGTAGGTAATTGAAATTGCATTCATATTGCACATAATATGCATATTGTGTTAGCAATATGTATATCAAATCAAATAAACCGACATACCATTTGTGTGCCTTTATATTACTACATGTATAATATGCATGTGCAGGCGGTGTGACAAAAATTGTTCATGATAATCATAATTTAATGTTTGCGAAACATTCTGATGTTGTAGGTGAGATCAAATTGTAAAATGGATTCAACCTGTGCAATTTGTCAAAAATGGGCTTCGAAAATTTGTTCTGCATGCCGATTAGTTTCCTATTGCTCAGTAGAACATCAAAAAAGTCATTGGAAAGAGCATAAAAAGAATTGCAGAATTTTCATTGTAAAGAAGAACGAAATATACGGTCGCTACATCGTTGCTTCAAGAGATATACCGGCAGGAACTGTAATAATGAACGAAGCAGCCTTAGCGATTGGACCTAAACAAGACACTCCACCAATCTGTCTCGGATGTCACAAAGATGTAGATGGGTCATACCGATGTTCCAAGTGTTCTTATCCCATGTGCAACATTTCCTGTGAAAAGGTACGTAGTTAATTATTAATTAGTCATTAGTGCTTTCTAAGTTCTATGTTAATCATCATGTTTGTTTCAACATGGTTCTCTTCCTATATCACATACAGGCAAAGATGCATGCCAACAACGAATGTAAAATCTTCCAAAGAAACAAAAACAACTTTACAATAGCCAATCCGAATGATAACCACCCGGCATATGAATGTATTTTAACTGTCAGATGCTTGCTTCTAAAAGAAAATGACCCTAAGAAATGGGAAAGACTGTTAACGATGGAACCACATAATGAAATACGTAAACAATTTACTGAACTGTGGTCCAGAAATCAAATAAATACTGTAAAATTGCTTCGCGAACGTTACAAAATGGAAGAGTTTGATGAAATGATGATTCACTCGGTTTTGGGCTATGCCGATGTCAATGCTTTCGAAATTAAACCTCGAGGAGTAGAGTAAGTGTTTCAATTTCAATCAAGATCAATTGAAATTAATATGAGACACTAGAAAAGCAAATCAATTCTTTTATAAATATCGTTTTCAGAATTTGTGGATTGTTTCCCGATGTAGCTTTAATGGCTCATGAATGCGTTTCTAATACCCACCATTCAATTACTGACGATAATAGGATGATAGTTCGAGTCGTAATACCATTAAAAAAGGGAGACCTCATTACAACGACATATACGCATACTTTAGAGGTATATTCTAAACAGATAACAAAATATTTACACAGATATACGTTGTGGTTTTTTGCATAATTTATAAATAATAAATAATTATAAGCAACAGAGTAAATTGTAATTTTTTTAGGGTACCCTTGATCGTCGAAGATACATTAAGGAATCTAAGTTTTTCGACTGCACTTGTAAAAGATGTGCAGACCCTACTGAGTTGGGAACATACTTTTCGGGTATAAAATGTTCAATGAAGAAATGCCACGGATATCTTCTGCCGAATGTACCATTAGAACCTTTATCCAAATGGAGTTGTACAGAATGTCACCATACTCTTCCTGTGGACGAGATTGAAAAAATTGTTCAAGATGTGCGCAAAGAAATCACTAAAGCAAGAAAAACGGGACATATCTCTCAACTGATACCTTTGTTTGAAGATATTTTAGAGAAAGTCAGCGGAAAAATTCTTCACCCCAATCATTTTCTCATTACCGGTTTGATTCATTCTTTATCTCAATTGTATGGACGAACTACTGGCTGGCTTCTTGTGGACTTAACACCCGATCTACTTAGGAGAAAGGAAATGTTATGCAGAAGACTGTTAAGCGTCATTAATGTAATCGAACCAGGGCTTTCTCGTATTCGAGGTATTGAAATAACTTACAGATATTACGAAAATATTGTAATAGTAATTAGTAAAATTATCCGCTTATTGTTTCATTTGCAATTTCAGGTCTGACTTTGTATGAACTGCATGCTCCTCTATATATGCTGACTCAGGAGGAATTTCGCGATAAAAAGATAACTGAAGACGAATTGAAAAGTAAATTAGACGAAGTTTTAGGTTTGCTAGAAATTTCATATGAAATTTTGAGTTTTGATTCAGTGAGTTCTTCGGAGGCTCTTATTGCCAAATCCATTCCCGAGACTATTGAATCGGTGAAAAGCATAAGGGATCATTTTTTTGCAAACAATATTTAAAAATGTCACTTCCGATTTGTAAATGTGAAATCAACCTTTAGAATGTCAGCTTTTACAAAATATTTACAGGTAATCTGAAATTCACAATATATAAATATACATATCTCACAATCAGTGAATTGTAATGAAAGATTGTTTGTTACATCATCCGCATCCCAAAGAAAGAGTGAAGAGTAATTTTAAGATTTGAAATTTTTGGAAATTTATACACCAAACCTGTATGCATGATTCGACAATAAAACTCTTTAAAAAACTTTTGTTTAGCTGAGACGAAACAATTTTTGTTCATTGCTAAAGTCATTGTAACTCTCATTGTATTTCTTTACTTTCACCGTCTCAAGTCTCATCCTCTCTCTCTCATCTCAAATCTCAACTACACCGCTTTCTCCAGGTTGAACCATTTTGGGGCATTGCGAGCGATCTGCTCTTTTAAGAGTGCAAATTTTAAATTCGGTTACTTTCGGCGTAAGTGTGATTTTGTTTTTGATTGTTTGTCCCTAAAAATTAAAGATAATTTGAAATACTTCGTGTCCTTGATACTGTTAACTATTCTGTACAAGTATAAACAACATTTTTAAGATATCGTAGATAGTTCTGTCTGACAGTTTCATCGGGGTGCCTGTAATAGTACGGATTTTAAGGTAAGATCGTACGGTTTTTTTTGCTTGCATGAACTGAATAAACTGAATGAATGCATTCGGTAAATTGATAATTATTGTCATAAACATTTACAATAAATAATTCGTTGTTAATTTTGTGTAGATATCCACGTGGTTGAACAACATCATCCACAAATGGTTAATCTGACTACAGCGCTTTTGGGTCGCCACCCAAGGAACGTTGTCAACGATGGCTATTGGCGAAAACGTCAAGTTCTCCGCATGTCAGCTCATTTTTATGGAAGAGCCAGAAACTGTTTCTCAATTGCTATTCGCAGAGTTCAACGTGCACTTCAAAATGTTGTCACAGGGAGACATCTTCGAAAGCAATGGACAAGACACATATGGGAGAATAGGATAACTGCAGGAACCACTGAACTAGGACATTTGCCCCAAGGACACCCGACAATGCTTGAAGGCTTAGCCAGAAGTGATATACACTTAAATCGTCAAAGTCTGGCTAATCTGGCGGTGTGGGAACCTAGGACCTTTAAATCTTTGAGTAAAATTGCTGCCGTAAAAGCTAGGGAAGATAATATCGACCCTTACCTGGGGCCACCTCCCTCCGGTGTCCACAAACTATCCTAAGTGTTATTGTTATTCAATTGTTTTGTAATGCATTCAACAGTCACGTGTAGAGATTAAAAATGGCATAGTGAATAGTGTGACCTTATCCGTACAGTACATGTTGCCAATTATTATGGTTCTGGCTTAGAAAATATTGAGGTTCTTATTAAGTTGCTTAATCGCAGTTGCAGTAAAAAATTTCTTATCAATAGGGCATTTATTTGCTTTATACAAATACATAAAAACATTTAGGAAGTTATTAATTTACAGATGTACAATTTAATTACAATACCAACACTGAAACATACACAGCAATAATTAAATTTGTGAAAAAATATTGAGATTTTTCATTAATAGTATAGTAGTTCACCAATTCAATCAAACATAACAAAGTAAGCTAATCAGTCACTTGAAAAAAATACTACCTAGGTCCATTCACACCTTTTTTATTTTATTTAAAAAACTCGGGACATCGTGCCTTGACGAAATTGTGGCACCAATCAATCACTGATTCTATTGAGAAAGTGGCACTGCATTATCTAGGCGCAATTTTCCATCATTTTCCGTCAAAAACAGTAAATCAGCCACAGTTTGTTGTATAATTGCATCTTCAGCTCTGTCACACATCTGTAAAATTACATTAAGTAACATTGCAGTGCATTAGAACATAATAATCAAAGAGGAATATTTAAGTTATACATTACAGTTACAGATAGTGTTATTGCTTGGTGCTAACCCCTTGAAATTTGTAATCCGGTGGTGGAGCCCAGAAATCCGGTCCGAAATTCACATTCACAGTGCATCCTTTGTAAAGAGATATCGCCGGGTAGTACGTTCCTTCGTAAATATTGTCAAAAGCAACACCTTGACAAACACCATTCTTGAAGCAAATTATTTTTGATTCATTGCGTACTTTCTTTGATTCCATTTCTTGCACATCATCCTTTTCTTCGTAGTAAAGATGAGACTTGAATCTAACCAATGGCTATTACAACATAATATTTAATTAGCATTTGCTTTTGCAATCTGATCAAACCATGGTTGGAATTGTGATATTTAGTCAATAATGTTTTAATTCAACATACCCTATCCTTAAATGATGAAGGAACCAAAGCAATTTTTGAAGTAGAAGTGGGTTCGTTTTCTGGGAGTACAATCAGAAATCCTACAACATCCCCCAATCCGTAACCTCCTTTGGCGAACGACTTTCCTTTTGCTTCTGTGAAAGCAGTTCCATACCTGGATCGCCAAGAGTATCCGTATCTATCAAAGCCTAATGGACCTTGAAGATTTCCATAATGTTGAGAGAATCCTATTCGAGTAGCACCTCCTTCGGGCAATTCTGTGATCTTAGCTTCAAAATACCATGAACCACGTAAAACACCTAAAAATGGTAAAATGAAGTTTAGAATTAGGGAAATAAGCGGTTAAGTGCCATTTATTCGAGTTTTTAAATAAATCATACATACCATGGGTTGCCCGGATCATACAATATCCTTTTTCTCCAGTAACAGATAATCGATCTTCCGAAACTCGTAATTGTTGAGCTCTATCATGTAATGCTAATAAAACGTTGCATGGATTAAGTACACGATACAACCATCCTGGAATTGGTTTTCCTGCCCAGTCACTGCTTTCGTCAAACTCTTGTCGAAAAGGTGCATTTGAGTCTGGTTCTGCTAAAATATATCGATAACCATCTTTATTGTACGGATGATCAACTGGATACCCGTGTCCTGGTACCATTTTAGGTAAAAATGAATCTCCTCTTGTCTTTTTAGCTAAAGAAGCTTGACTTCCTCCCCCTATTGAATCTCCGGCGGTTCGACGTTTACCACCGCGACCTCGAAGTGCAGTATTCGTATCTGTAAATAGTAATTGTATGTAGGTCAAAACACTTCCGCAAAATAATATGGTCGCAATTGTAATGTAATTCAAATTGTGTGTTACGTTGATGAACCCCTAATTCAGTCACTTTTAAGTGCCCTCCTTTAATCATTGCTTCGTAATTGGGTCTAATCATTGTTAAATCTCCCGATGAAAGTCCAAAGTAGGGGCTGTCTGCTTCTTCAGGTTTTTCGTGTATTGCGAATGCTGCACCCACATCTTTATACAAAGTTCTTGTAACCTAAAAGAATTAGAATAACCAAAATTACAGTTCATACTTTTAAATTATTACTTGCTTAAGAACTGTAGTAATAATTCTTTCTGTAAACTTACTGTGGAATGCCACGATTGAGTAACTCTTCTGGTAGTAGTTGTCAATGCGTCCCAATGCATATCGAAGAAGGGGATGATTTCTTTATCTTTGGAAAACAATCTTTTGTTGGCTCCTTCTTTCGCACTAGCTTGAATTAAATTGGCTAATGCTGTGACACACATTTGGGTGAATTCTGTACAAAATAATTTCAAAATTTCAACTCCTACTTTTAAAGTTTTTCATATGGAATAGTAAAATACACTAAAACTAAATAATTTTAAAATCATACGAGCTTGATTTCTTTTAAACAGTTCTAATCCTGAAGGTGAACAGTTCTTGCAAATGAATACATAGTTAGTCATGAAGGGAACCAATTTTCCAAGTTGGTAACCTATGCATGATTCGTGGTACCATCGATTGCAAGAAGCACACAGCAATTCAACAATGTTAAGATTTCTATCTTTTCCACTGCAAATAAAGAAAGACGCAATGTAAATATTTTGATTTTGATAAAACAAACTTGACAAGCTGGAAATTGATATGGGTACGTTAGGTAAGTATGCAGTTACAAACCAGTAGCAATGTCCGTCCCTTTCTTGTGAAAGCCTTCTTCGAGTTATTTCTACAAAAGATTCATCGTTGTCCTCAACGAATTCATCCACAATAGGTTCGGTCTCCCCATTTTCTTTATCATTATCTGCATCTATTAATCCTAGTAAACTGCCATTTTCATTGTCCCCGTTGCCTTCTTCCTTAGTATCGATAGTTATTACTTCCGTTTCCGTCTCTAAAATATCCGGCACATCTGTCTCGTAAAGTGCGTACGCATTTACATTTTCTGCTTCTATAACTAAATCAGTGGACTCTTCCATTAAAACGTCGTCTGCTTTCACTTCCGAAGAATCGTCCGGAATAACGTCAATGTCCATCAAAGTTGTAGTTTCTTCTGGAACATCTGGAAGCGCTGGAACTAAAGATACATCTCCGTCCTCTTCCATGGCAGGGGTTTCAACTGGATTTGAGCTGTCTTCCATTTTTCTAATGTTTTCCCTTCGTGTCGTGCTCCGAGTACTCCCTTGACGTCCTTGTGCTGCTTGTACTTGTCTTGTAAATTGTAAACAGAGAACCGAAATTATACAAAAGGAATTTATATAAATGAGTAATAAAATAAGTTGATGATTGGGGGAAAATGTTTTTGATTTTTGAGTTGATGATTTGCAAATTGCTCTAACATAACATGTACTATATTTGTAAACAACAATTAAACGAATGCTATTTTTACCAAAATATAAAATTAACACTAGCTTTTGTATACAACGTCAACAATGTCAACATCAACAATTGACAATTATAGATAGTGGCAGGGCAGAATCTGCAGAATCCAACTGAGTCAACTTTTATCACTGTCTAAAATCTTTATGCTATCTTCTACCCTATCTAATAATAACAACTATATCCGCTATTTAAAACAACCCGTTCAAATATGAAGTACTACTAACCACTGACGATTAGACTATATAATAATTGTGGTTGATAAAACTAAAACTCAGGTCAAAAACCGGAAGTGGAAATAATATAAATAAATAAGCTGCTGATGCCGCTATTTGTACAGGTTTTTATTGAACGAAATTGTTTTAAATCTCGTTGCTTTATTCGGCGCCTTTATAGGCTTACGAATTATGCACCTTGTATTGCATTGTTCGCGTACAATGTAAAGGCAAAGGTCTCTATAAAACAGTAAACGCATGACACACGGCACACACACGGATACACATAACACAACTGCATGATTTAATAAAAATTTATATTATGTAACTATAACTAATAGTTTGTTCATAAATCTTCAGTTTATTCATATTTTGTAATTAATAAATTGTCCCTCATAAAATAAATAACCATGTTTTGCATTATGATCGATGTTATGCACGAATCTTATAAGGCCACACAGAACGATCGTAATCAATGTAATGCAAATGCATGATATTTTTATTAGTAATAATTTAATTTATACTGAAACTAATAAATAATAATGTGAGTCCGATCAGTTTCTTTAAGGTATTCTAGATTTGAGATAATAATGATTTATTAATTTCGAATTCGAATTGCTATGTGCGATCTGATAACAATACAAATTAAAGCTTTTTAAACTGCTGAGATATTATTACACATGTAAAGAATACGTACGTATGTACTGTAATTTCATTTAAATAACATTATAATAACATTAACAACAAAATCAGACACCTATAGTAGGTAATTCCACAAAGTACATGTACTTTGTGCAATATTTGACAATAATAATTATTAATAAATAGTGTATTCATATACATAGGTATAATAAATACTATAATATATTTTGCGTTGATACATCACATTAAATTGCATGTATACATTTATTGCGTACTTCCATTCTTCAATTCATTGCCACCGGTGTAGACGTACAATACAACATTATACTAAATTCGTTGGCATATTATTTGACAAAAAGTATAATAATAATAATAATCTAATTCAACACATTTATAACAAGTTCATTCACTGGGTATGAGAAAACAAAAATTGTAGCGGTAAGACAATTAATTTCATCTGTGGTGGTACTAGTAGTGGTACCGCTAAAGGATTTAATTACATTAATGAGACTACTGGCAAGTAAATGTGAGATAAGTACCTAAACGATAAGAACGATCATTTTTGCAAGGTATATTTTTGTTATTACATTTTCTAAAGTTCTTACTGCCAAAGTCTATATAAAGTTTGAGCAGCAATTGACGAGTAAAGTAAAGTCAGGATCAATCAACATCCACTCATAATTGAACAATCTATATAAATCATAAATAACAATTACATATAATATTACGTACCTTGTAATATTCCAACTATAAACGAGGGAACAAATACTATTCACCACTATCGTCTAAAAATATTGAATGTTTGACTATTTTGATAACATCGGGCATTGTAGTAATGTACGTATATAAATTAAGCTACCCATAATATCGGCAAATCATTTAAATGGTTATACTGTGTACTTTCAAACTCCTATTCTTTCATATTCATAGACTTCACTTATTCACGTATCATAATATTATTGCTGCGTTGTGTTCCCACTTTGGAATAATTGGAGTTTTTTTGCATAGTAATGTACTTACAATTAGTTACATTTTAGCTACTAAACTACACACTTTTAGAAGACAATTAGCTATAATATTTTAACATTATTTTTAGATAGTGGCTGGCAAAAAATTAATTATAGAATAATATAAGTTTTCAAGAAATATCACTAACACAGTGAGATAGTTGAGTTGACTTTGAGATGCGACTTTGTATTTTAGGCGTATAATTACAGGCAATCTGAAGTAGTATTAATAACATTTGTTTTGTATTGTATATTGATTATAAAAGCGATCGTGATTAATTAATGATTGGCAAAGAAGATCCGGTGTCGGACGATGAGCTATTTGCAGAGGAATCACACAGTTTGGCAAAGTTATCCAAAGTTTTCTTGAGCGTTATGGAAAAACCTTTGGACACAGGCAACAAAGGAAATCCAGGCTGTCTTTCAATTGCTTGAACATCTATCATGTAAAAATACATTTTACTGTGTTTAGCAATTAACAAAAATGCGTGATGGAAATACTGGAAAACAAACTATCTCAGGAAAAAAATACTAAATTCATTTATTATTTACAATATTTACCTTGATTTTTTAAAATTTCGTCAGGAAGAGCTAACCAATCGTTATATCGTTTAATCATTCTGCAACAAAATACATCATACATTAATTTCATGTTGAGAGGTTGTTGAGAAAGAACACTTTAAACGAATGTTGTTTTAAAATACCGTGGACCATGAAGTTTAATGTGCTGAGAAATTTCGTGTTCCCAAGGGGCATGAAGATTTATCATCATTCGCGACATGGACTGAACCAACTTGATAAGCACCATCTCATTATACATACGAGAGTTCTCCTGGCCTAACTGACTTCCTCTTTGCTTCTCATAACCAGCTTCATTGAAGTAAGGTTCAGGAACCAAAATTAACCCTACAAAATCAAAGAAAGTAAGATTGTTCATTTACATTTACAAAAAACATGAAACTATATAAGTTCTAAACAAATATGCATTTTGGTCGACATACCTTGAATGGAAACCAACAGCTGGAATAGGGAACTCGCTTCAGTCCACATTTCGGAACCCTTTCCACTCCAAGTGCCCAATAGGGACACACATACTTTGCCTTCTTCATAAAGATTCGGATTGAGCCGATCGGGACAAAAAGAAACATAGTGTACTAAAGGCGGTGAAGAAGGATATGTCGCAGGCAATTGAATGTCAAACAAAAAAATTCCGTCTTCATAAGGAGTGTTTTCCGGTCCATAAATCATCACAGAGAATAAATCCTGCAATTCAAAGATGCATAATGCATTATTAATTAGGTATTCGATTTAAGCAATTAATTGTTTTTGTAATATCTTTCATAAAAATTAAGGATTGTAAAAAGTAAACTACCATTCTATCTTCAAATCCTTTGACAAATATTCCTTCAGGAAGATTTTCACGAAGTAAGGCAACTTCTTTATATACAGTTTTAAGAAAATTTCGCTGGTTTTGAGGTTGGAAGGTAGTTAGTCTGTAGCGATGTGTATCAGGCACATTGTCAACCATAATACAATTATTCGTCTTGGCTACCAACGGCTCATTAATATCAATGGATTCTTTTGACGCGAGAGGAACCACAACAACCTTTTCCTCCTCAGTGTCGACAGACATTTCAGTTGCATCCGGAACTATGTTTTTCTCTTTCCAAGCTGCACAGGCAGCGCTAGCTATAGCTTTGACTATTTCACCACCACCATCTTTTTGAATTGCACTTAATACATTATCTACTCTGGATAATAATCCTTGAGCTTTGAGAATCTTCGCAGTATTCGCCATCACACTCGTTTCAAGATTTACTTCAGTACCGTCCGCTTGTGTACCTTGAGATTCTTTGGGCGTTTTCTGTTCACCCGCCAATGGGCCGAAGCGAGTTTCATATTCTGAATGAGCAGCAAGCAACTTATTTAAAATTAAAGTACACAATTCAGATACAATATTTGAATTTTGATGTCCGTCAAACATATCAGATCTAGATGGGCAGCAAAACACATCTGAAGTTTCTATTGGTTCTTTGTTTTCTTTCTCTGGTTCTTTGCTTGCTTTCTCTGGTTCTTTGTTTTCTTTCTCTGGTTCTTTGCTTGCTTTCTCTGGTTCTTTGTTTTCTTTCTCTGGTTCTTTGTTTTCTTTCTCTAGTTCTTTATTTGCTTTCTCTTGTTCCTTGTTTGTGTTCTCTGGTTCTTTGTTTGTTTTCTCCGATTCTTCAGACTTTTCTTCTACTTCAGAAGTGACCTTAGATTTACTCAGACTTCTTGGTGGACTGCCACTTAAAGTCAACTTTAACGAATTATCATCGAAAAGGCGATTGACTTGATCTGTCATTCTCCCTGATTTGTTCGTTCCTTCCAGTTGCTTGTACCAAGTCTTTAAGAAGTCCTCATCAAAGTGTTTAGCTCCCATCAGTTTATCCAAATACCTAAATTCACAAACAAAATAAAATACTATAAATCACAAAAAATAAAACAATATTAGAAGCCTCAGTATGAAAGCTTTGAACTTACTGGCAGTCTTTATAGATTTGCAACAACTTTTTAGTAATTCCACGACTTTCTCCATGAGTAGCAACCACACTGGTAGAATCAAGGGACACTGGAGTTGAATTAATAATTGCTTCTCGTGTATTCACCAAGGCCTTTTGAATACTTTCGATAAGTCTTCCGATAACAAAATATCGATGATTTGCATCAGCATCATTTTCTTCCTCAGTTTCTAAAAATAAGTCATTAAATACAATACGTAAGTACTATAAAATACATTACAGGTTCGGCGGATGAAAATAATGATATACCTGTGACCCATGAAGAATCACTAGCCGCTTCATCTTCATCATCGTCATTGTCAGAATGACCACCAGCATCGTCCCATATTTCTCCTTCATCAGAGTCATAGTCGCCAAGTCTGAATAAATCTTGAGGCCAACAAGAACTAACAGCACTATTAGCCCACCACACACGAACCTGTCAATAACATGAACCTCATTCATTACTTTCCGAAAGAACAACACCGAAAAAATGTTATTAATATTATACTTTAAATGTAAATAAAATCTCATTTACCTGACCATCAGGGAAACAATCCAATATTTGACCAGCAGAATACTGATGGGGTAGCATGTTCGCAACACGGATCACAATTGTCCCAGGCCGGTATCGAAAATCTGGATGGTCTTTAATGTCATATACTGACATTTCACATTCATCAAGTTCTTTCGGGCGCTGATCACCAGTAAACGAATACGATTCAAACCATTTCACTAAAGCCACTCGTCCTAAAATATTTCACAAAATTACAGGTTACTAACTAAGAAATATAAAACAATGAGTTGTACACACTCCGGGATTATATATTGGAAGAGGAATGCAATTATGTTTTTTGACCAATATAATTCGGCAAAAGAAAAATTATCAATAATTCTATGATGAGGACATAGGAACGAATAATAGGTGTACATGATAGTACTATATACATAATCATTACTTTCATTACTAACAATTGCTAATTGTCATTACTAATATAATTTAACAGAATATAATAATAATATAAAATCGTAAACAAACCTCCGTGATCCATACTCTGAATAACTCCGTACGTTCGGTAATCTGTAGAATCTATTCGAGCAACAAAGTCTCCTGGAAAAAATTCGTGATCATCAAGATGATGAATAGGATAGAGATTGATGCTTGATAATCCCTCTTCATAAGTGCCATCCTGAAAATAATTAATTGTTAAAAAAATGGAAAGAATGAACATCTGAATCTGACTGTTACGTGTTAAATACATCTAACGATTTATGGTAAAACATCATTGTACCTGCCATACAACATCGATAGTAGACTGAGTGTGAATCGTTTCAACAACTGCTTTTGATTCGGAGACTAAGGGCATGACAGGCTGATGCCGAGCTTTTTTTAACTTCTTTTTCCGTAAAGCTCTTGTACACACTTTTGGTAAGGATTTCTTAATAGCCTGCAAAAAGAGAAATATATATGTATCCAGTATCCATCAATTGGGTAAACTTTCTTGAATAATTTAATAAAATTAGTGTCGATAGTTAGTAATTAATTTATTGATCGTACCAATTGAGTAGTTGCCACTGCGTCCTTATTTTCTTTGTTTTCTAACTTATTATTACATTCATTTCCAGCCTCATTAGTTGCATTATTTGCAATTAATTCTTTGGATTTGTTGACTTCCAGAGAAGTCTGACTTTTACTTTTGAGCTTATCGGTTTGGGGCAGAAGAACCCCCGTGACCATAGCCTTCTTCCATTCGTGTCTGTCAAGAAGTACATCTTTGGGAACAGGCGTATAATAACTTAAATCTCCTAACTGGACTGTGCAACAATCAAATACATTGAGACATTTGACGCGTTTTAAGTCTTCTCCCTTTACAATTTCACTTGGAGGATTTTTCTGCCAGGCGGGATCATCTTTGTTAGGATTTTCTAAAGTACTATCTGGAGTCTGCCATTGCCACTGAACATTCATGGAAATAGGTTGAACGTCAGTAACAACCACAGTTACCATTTTGCGATCTTTAGCTCTCTTCATGTCTTCGGATCTATATGTCCATTCGGCGTCCTTCAAACATCTCATCGGACCTCTCAGTTTTTGACCAGGATAAAACAAATCCGACGAATTAAAGCCTTCTGATCCACGACGAGTATCATCAAAATGCTCCATAATTCCAGAAGTCGACGTATCTACACTACATGCCGAGTTATCAGGAAAGGTAATACTCAAACGATAATTAATGCTTCGGGTGACACCCATCCAAGAATCTAGGTAAACGGCAACTTCTGACTGGAATTTCTGTAATATTATGTTAATTTACAATAATCTTCCCAGTTTCAACAAATACACTAATAAAAATTATCATTAAGTCATTTCTAATTTGATTACCTGCACTGGTTGTAAATCAGAAGCTAACACATTAGTTATGACCTTCTTGGTCCCCATAACTTGAACTGCAGCAGTTACTTTCACGGAACGGCAATAACCTCGCTGAGTGTCTTTTCCTGGAACTAGCTTTCTGACTACATCTCCAGGCATCAATGATCGGTCACTAAGTTTTACCTGCAAAGCCATAAATGTTAATCAGCTTTATATTTTAAGTGTCATGCTCATTGTTCGAAGTTCTACTTTTGGATGAAAACAAAACAATAAACAGATTACACTCTAAATGATTTAGAAATCGGTCACAGCTATTAGTTGCAATTTCAAACCGAATAATATTTTATAAAACATAAGTTGTCACATTTGAATTGACAAATGAAAATGACATAACCAATGTCATGTCAGTCCCTACTCCACTACTCTCTACCAAATCCATTATTTTGACAATGCAAAAAGTCCGTATTAAAATTAATATTTCCTGTTTACTAAACTCTTCAAAAAGAAAGTACCCGATTAGTGATGCAATATTAATTTATAAAGTGTCATTTAATCTAAAATTAGTATTTTATTGTCGTTATTTACTTTAAAATCAAAAAAATTCAAAAGAACCGCTGGGTGTTTACCTTTGATTCTAGGATGATATCTTCCTTTCCTTTCGGATGCCAAGTGACAGCTACGTGACCGTATGGAACTTTGTCCGGATCAACCTCCTCGTCACTGGAATACATTTCCCAGTTTTCCGTAA
Organism: Pogonognathellus flavescens; assembly: GCA_019776165.1. Lineage (NCBI taxonomy): Eukaryota > Metazoa > Arthropoda > Collembola > Entomobryomorpha > Tomoceridae > Pogonognathellus > Pogonognathellus flavescens. The sequence continues at coordinate 21,173 of JABASD010002450.1, forward strand.
CTGTCCCAAATTCCACTTCCCCTGATTTTCCAATCCGAAAAACTTCATCTTCGTAGAAATATGAGGGACCCGCCATAGCCATATTGATCCAAAACTAAAACTGCCGCTGGTAATCTTCCCTAGACGGATAATGAATGACTTGAGTGATTCTTTCGCTTGTATTTGCACTTGCATGCAATGCAGTATGCAGTCTTTCTTCTTCCAACTTTTTTCTTCCGAGAACCGTTCTTGTCTGGTCGCACCGCAAAACAAACTGATTTTACATAAAAAACAGAGATGCATGAATGAGACAAGCTTTGGAAACAACGCAAGGGATGTACATTTTTTATTTTGGCTTGCATTAGAATTAGAATAATATAAAATATACAATCTAAACTAAACTCAAAAACCAAGTAAAAGAATTACCTTTCAAATAATTTTCACAATATCGTAATCAATGAAACTGAAGAGATTTTGTAAAGCGATGAAACGAGTTGACTAATAATTGATAATGAAAATAGTTATGAATATCTATTATAGTTTCGAATTATTTATCGCAAATATTTCGGAAAATATTCCGAAGATACTTTCTACAGGAAATTTTGAAACGACAAACGAATTCTTAAACCAATATTTCCATTTCGGGAGTGAGGAGGAAGTGAGGAAGATCGACCCAATGGTACTACGGTGGAAGTTTTTATGCTATTATTGCTCTTGCCCTTGACTCCTTGACTCTCCGCCAGCTTGACAGCAGACGTTCTATAAAACAGCAAGATTAGTTTGTTGATACAGTTTACAACTTTATGGCATGGCAATGAGTTTTCCGGCTATTTGCAGTTAAGTTCACTCATTTTCCTGAGTCGCTAGTCGGTACAGTATCGGGCACAGGTTAAAATTGATAAGCTGTCGATAAAGATAAATGTATGAACCTACAAAACGTGAGACTGTGTAATGTACATTCAAAACGAAAATTCGTCTAATGCAAATTTTTACTGTAATCCTCCACCTCCAGTAAACGGCCAACGGTAATTAATGGGGTCTTATGAGTAAACTATAATCTACTAAATGTAGATCTACACAGTAATAGTAAATAATAAATAAACAAGTGTGGGCACTTTGCAGCTTGACACTAATATGTTTTGCATAGTCAAGTTAACACAATTTGCATCGTAAAGAATAAACTACAGAGGATGTTCGTACTTATTTTTATCACCGAAAAAGCGGGTTTTGCAACCCGGAAATAATTTAGACAGGCAGCTGTTTTTGTCATTGTAAAGCTGAAGAATGTGTCTACTTAATTCATTTTTTGGAAAAGTCGTGAGTCAAACTATGCCCGAAAAAATTTCCCCGGAAGGGGAAGCTGCGGTGAAAACCCGTTACAAACGTAATTTTATACATAAAAGGACCATTGACGCAGGGAAGGCCGAAGGGAGTGAAGGGACTGACTACACCGTTATGCTTTATGTCTATGACCAATGTCATATTGATAACCTCAAGCATCAGCATGAGATTTCGGTTACAGTACAGTTAGACAACTTTAGGTACTTAGTACTTGCATCAAATACATGTTGTAGGTAATCAATATTTTTATATCCCTTCGTATAAGTACTAAGTACCAGCATGTAAATTCTAATTAGACTGATGTGGAAATGTTGATGAACTTGGAACAATGTTGTTTATTAATTACATTATTTATAGGGGCATATCAAAAATTAATATATACAGTAACACATCCACCGAATCTCATGTTTACATTTTGCATAAAAACGGTTTGTATATTAACTATTTATGTATATTATACTCTGTAACCGTGTACAGTGCCTAAATAATTTTAATCTTACTTCTTCTGTAGTCGTCGATTGTCATTGCATATGTATTTCTAGATTACTTTAGAGATTTGTGTGAACGTATTATCATTATTGCTACCGACCGATACCGTGATACCGACATATATAACTACTTTTACGTCTTTAAATACGTCTTTACCACTCATTATGCACATAATAATGTACCTATAGTGCCTACTTACGATTAACTGCATTAATACCACCTGCACATGTGAATGGTGCATGCATGTCTCATCTCGGCTTCAGACGTACGTTACATATGCCTATACTAGCATACTGATACTACTGCAGTGTATGAAGATGCATGCAAGATGCAATTCAATAGAAAAATATACAAGCTGTCACAAACTCCATCAAAGTACGTCGGATTTAAATGTTTGAACCTGTATAGTGACAAAACTGTTATAATATTCTAATATCTTTACTATGCAGATGCTAATTATGTATGAGACACAAATCATAGGTAATGGTATATACATAGCACAAGTTTAATTACACAAATAAAACAAATTAAACAGTCTCATTTGTAATTGCTTAATATAATCCTTCAATTTTGTTGGATGCTGACCATTCGTCAAATTTTCTTATCATATCAGGAGTTAATTCATCCGTCCAGGAGTCAATTAGTCCTTTCCTCATGAACTGTGAATCATGGGTACGCCCATGAATTTTCCTCAAGCCCTCTACCACACCCGAGTAATTTACTGCAGGATTATTTTTCATGTTCTCAAAGCTCAGATGTTCAGTTAACTCTTTTAATTGACTATCTTCGACAGATTTATTCAAAAACGTAGCAGTTTTTCTTATTACCGCTGGGAGATCCTATAAAAAATCATCACAAATACAATTATTGTCTACTTCAACCTTAAATCTTGCTTTCACATTCAAATACAGGTTGGGTTGATTTGCAGGGCTATTTTCTTTGCAAGAACCTTTATAGTTTATCAATCAAAAACAAGGAAACATGTTAATTATTTAAATGAAGTTACGTATTTTGTTATCTTTCAGTAGATGTGAAATGTGAACGTGGCTAACAGCGAAATGAGTCATACATAGAGAGGTAAAAATTATTTTCAATTTTTTCATTGATTTTTAGCATTTTCAAGCAAAATGACGTTACAAATATTATATACCTACACTTATTTACAGTAACTACATATTATACATAGGTAGATACTGAATAAAATGGTATGTAATGTATGTAGCAAAAAAAAATTCTTGACGTACATTGTATGTCAATTTAACCAAAAGTATAGTTACCTTTTTCATCTCTTCATACGTTAAAAATAAAACGTTTGGATCATTCCGAATTTCCCAAAATTCTCTCAAGTGAGTCCAATAGGGGCCGCAATACACTACGAAAAGAAAAAATAATTATGTTTTATAGGCATATAATAATCTAAATCTCTTTTTAACATAAATATTCCTGAATTACTGTTATCAGAAATGAAACATTCCACGAATTCAGAAAGAGATCCAGAAAATCCATCCAGAAGGCAATTGTGATGGTAATATGAGACACATGCCGCTTTAGGATTTCGAGTTACGTAAATAATTTTAGGTTTTACTGTTTTTATCTCATCTGGTAATAAAGAATAGTGGAGATGACTCTTTATACAACGGGGAGATGTTAAGTCTTCCACAGCAGAAAAACTGTCAAGGAAAAAGCATTTATTCTTTTCTTCTTCTGTTAATGCTGCATTGGGATCCTTCTGTAGTACATTGTTTATAATTTTTGACATCAATTTCGGAGTCCAATTTGCTCTCAGCCTTAAAATAGTTTACATAAAAAATCATGGTACTAAAGCTAAAATAGATGATCATAAGTAAGCCATAGCTCATAATATAATAATTATTATTAAGTAATATGCATCGAGATGAGATTACTGTATACTCACTCAAAATATGGTGCCCTTGCATTTATATCAACTTTGGCTTTCTCATAATCTAAATCATTCATAAGCAACCAAACCATTTCTTGCGTCCATGTGGTGCCTAAAAAATGGTATAAAATGCACTTACTTCAGACAGCAATGTATTAAAAGTGCGAATAGGTACATAATAGTATAAAAAGTATTACACTTACGCTAATGTCAATATATAATACAAAAAAATCTCACCGCATTTAGGAAATGATACAACCCAAACATCATCCGAGCGTACAGCAAATTTTTTGATACGATCGTAAAATGAAACGTAACTTCTTGGGAAAAGTCCTTCCGTAGCTCCAAGTTTAACGAATCCTTCATCGTAGATCTCTGGAGAGCATTTTGCATTCCATAATTTTCCTTGGGGACTGTCCAATTCTTTGTATGATACTGATTCAGCCATAACTTTTGCTTGATTAATATTCCAATATGTGTAAGTGGCCAAAATAGTTGACACAATAATACTCAGTGTAGGTATAAACTTGTTTTAACAACAAAGTGTATGAATTTAATGAGAAATGACTCTCTCTAGTCTCTACAAAGTTCTTAACGTAAATAGTTATCTATAACAAAAATGGTCTACTGTATATAGGATGATATAGGTCTGTATGCACAGACTAGACAACCAAATCTGCAAAGATAAAAATGCATACGCAATACTAATCCTTAGGCATACATAAAACTACAGGATAAAAACAAAGCACGATCTTCTGGTACTATAAACTACGGAAAAAATACAAATTATAGTATCCTACAGAACAGCAATTCTATACACATACAGTATAATAGAAAGTAGGTTGCCTTTACATACAATATATATTCATCTTCATGAATTGTTAATTTACTTAACAGAATCATTAAAAACTGGACCACAACACTTCACATTATGCACGAACGAGTTCAGTAAATTACAGGTTACAGAATTATGAGATTACTCTTTATCTCGTGTTTGTAACCCACTAATGTGAATGACAGTTAAAGTACAATTATAATAATTTATCTGTTGATTGTAGGGTTGTGTTATAATTGGTACAGTTGTGGGCTCAGTAAAATCTTAATCTGTTATTGTATTGCAGCCATTCAACTCAGTTTGTTCATAAATTGCCGTGTGCAGGAATACAAATTTCAATAACACTGCAATATTGTTATCATATATGATAACAATTCTTCAGAACCATACACAGATTTTATAACAGTCTTAAGTTTGCCTTACATTCATTTATCTGCATGTAATTTTGAATGATAATGTTAAGTTTACTATAATGTAACGTTACGTTGACATAATTTACTTTTGCACTGCTAGTACTAGCTATATTATGTTTATAATCTTATTGCTGAAATAAAATGAAAAATATATGACCAAAATAATTGCATTAATGTTTCGATATTTGCAATCACTACTATATGTACACTGTTCACGAAATGGTATATTAATGGGAGTTGTAAAATATAAAGAAATCTGAATTAGCGAATTGTCCAACATTTATACAATACTAATTATGGCACGTCTCATTTTATAAAAAGGAAAAAAATATGAATCATGATTTATGTATGAACACGGCCATCCCGGCCATGGTATGAATTTCCAGTTTGCGTAGGAGCGTTCCTAGTACCTCTATGCGTTGGATATGATATACAACAATAAAACAACTACATTCTATTATAACAATATATAATATACGCAAATAACGTATATATGATAGTGTGAAAATTCTTAAGGCTGGGCTTATAGTCGCACAATGCC
>JABASD010002451.1:0-26666 GCA_019776165.1 Pogonognathellus flavescens
TTATTATTATTATTAATCTTACAATTAATCCTTTTATTTTCGTTGATGTTACTTACTGTGTCTAAAGGCAATCTCATTTGAGACAGTATTAATAAAAAAAAAATATGCTACAGTTTTGGTGTGTTGTTTATAAACATTAGTAAACCGAAGTATAAAACTTTTAGTTTTGACCTTCGTAACAATACGAGTTAAATCGCAGTAGAGCGGTAACCTTTATTTGTCTAATTGAGACCATGTAGGATGTCTGGGCAGAGAGGTATGGCGTAAATAGGTCTTGGAGTTCCTGCTGCACATTTCTTTGCATTCCAATTTTCTATGTTGTTTTCTCACCCAACCGATTTTTTGCTTACTGTGCTTTTCAAACATGTGCACTTACAAGTTTTTCATTGTGAAAAGCCGTAATAGTTCTCAATTTCAGAAAAACCTTAAACGCACAATGGAAATCAGCTCATCAAATTCGTAAACATCTTCTCAAATGACATTGCTACTTAGGAGTGTATGTTTACAACAAGAATTTTGGTTTTGGGTCCACATGACACACCATTGACATCCACGCTGTGCCGACAAGAACATTAGAATTACAAATTCTAAAAGAACATCATGACTTGTATTCCAAGTGACTTGAACATGGCATGGCGTCTCGTCTCTATTAGTGGAGCGCATAAAATTATTTTCGAGCTACCAACAAATTTTTCCACTGTTATTTTTACATTAAATATTTAAGTGTGAAAGTCTGAATAATGCATTTTGCACAGTAAGTAAGCAATTTATTTAATTTGATTCTGTTGCGAATCGAATGTGAAAATTGGGCTAAGCTCTACATAAGCGCTTTATGCTGATAAGCTTTCCCTTTTTCATTTTAAATTCTTCACAAAAGAACATGTTTGCCAAAAAATTCTTTGCTTATATTAATAACACGTTTGTGATTTACTGTTTAATGTAATTCTCACGTATTTAAGTAGGTGCAGGAAACATTAAATTTTCATGTCCGCAGTCTGATACACTCGGCTGTAACATACCTGTTTGCCATACTTAAGATATTTCAGATAAGTCGTTGCAAAATTTGGGAATCAGGTGCGTATACTATTATTTGGTTTTAAAAAAAACGAATCATTGTTATCTTGTTAACTGCTCTTATAAATTCTCGCCACAGTTCTCAGTAACTATGTGCTAAGACGATGAAAACTATTTGAACCCCCAAATTGTAATGAGCTTTAACAAGGAACACCTGCCCGTATGGTCACGATACGCAAATCTACCATACATGTAGATCAGTTATTAATTGCCTAGTGATTCCAGCGTACAGAGTAAATAACCTGTTCAATTCTGAGAGTTTACATTACGTTGTTATTACTGGTTCATTATTTAAACCATACACTTTTAAAATAACGAGATATTTAATAATCCAATGTGTATAGAGACAGATTCTTTTTACTTCGCTGTTGTTGAATAAAAATATTGAAAGTGAGCAATGAATATTAAAGCCCTATTTTTCCCAATTTTTTACAGAAATTATCCTATCTGATAGATTTCTCCAACTGTGTGTTCTGTCTGACACGAACTGACTGAATTGTTTGTGTGCATAACACTTTTTTAATATTTCACTGATTGTAATATCTCACATAAATGAATAAAACCGCTGAGTTTGTGGTATTCGCATATTTACTCTACATTTGACACAGCCAACTGCTACAGAACATGAAAACCTGTCTAGCACAAAAAACTGACTACCCTCATGAAATACCTACATAATATTATGGTTCCACACCCAGCCATTTGAGGACAATGAAAAACAGTATTTGTATATCCACACTGCAACGGTGAAAGAGTGACATGAAAATGACAAAGCTTTAATTTCGTTTGCTATACTCCAATTACTTACTTTTCTATCTATAAGGGTGACAGAGGGTGTGAAGCAAACCGGAATTTTAATCTTTTCGCATTTAATCATTAAATAATCCAAACAATATTCTTCCACATCTTTTATACCCGATGTATAATGTGCATGTGACCAACCTAATTTTTCGCAAATCAAATCATTTTTCTTCTTGTGTACCTACAGAGAATTTACATCTTGTATTTAGTTTATGACTTCTCATGACATGCAGCGTTTCTTAATGGCCTTCTGAATATTCCTCGTACACTCAGAATGCAGTTCAAAATCTGTTATGAATGTTAATTTTTGACCGATGGACGAATTAAAACAATTTAAACGAAGTCAGTCAATCTTTGGAAGAAAGAGATACAGATATAAGGGATTTAGAGCCGGAGTGAATACAAAAACACTCGTTCTTACTTGACTTACATAACTCTACCCAGGTAGTAAATGAGAAAATTGGACACGTCTTATACAAGACGAAGAAGAAGAAGAAAATAGGTAGAAGTAGAGTATATAGAGGCGAGGCAGATTTTTCCCCAGTGTCTGTATACCTTTGGCTTTTATGCATGTTGGACTGTACAAGTGCATTGGATTGGTAGTAGGTAAGTAGAGGTAAAGGTCATCTGATCGAGAAAGAGGAGCAAAGAGTTAGTAGAATAAGGAGAGATCCGCGAGAAGTGAAGTAAAGAAGAAGGGAGTACCGTTAAATTTTCCAAGACTGGTTTTCGGCGCATAATAATGTTGACCACAGCTACAGTCCACACTAAGAACGATCACATTGTCCTTCTCTCTATACTGCCAATGCATGGCTCATCTCCTGTCTGTCTTCAATATGTACAGTCTCATCTTCTTATGTAACAAGACCCTTCTCAGTCTTTATGTCGATCTACCTGCGTTGTGAGTCTACCTGGATTCGAAGAACACTTTGAACGTAGCAATTTTTGATTACGTTCTGTGTTTTCTGGTTACAAGTTGGAATGTCATAACACATAATGAAAATATCTATGTCTTCTTCTCTCCCACCTTTGCCTACACTCACTCATCCCTCCATGTGTGATTCCATTATTGCCTTGTAAACGTATTCCCTTATATAAGTACTACCTGCATTGAATTTGCCTGCTTTGATTTGTATAAGTTTCTTTATTTTATAGACATTATACCTTTTCTCTCCTAGTTAGTGACTTGACTGTGTTATAACTTGGTACACGCTATATGTTTATGTGTGATGTAAATGTGTAGGGTTTGTGGATGGATAGTTGAAACATGTATAATGATTTAATATAATAAGAGGTCAACCCTGCACTAGCTCACCGCACTAATGAATAATGATGACTCGCCCTGTTCACTTGCTCTACTCTGCCATTTCTCTGTCTTTTCTTGCTCAAAAACAAATTGCTTCAAAATGGGGACTGCACACACACCTTAAAAACATTGTAATAACCATTTATGTCCAATGTTTACGTTGGAATTTCCACAATAGACAAACAAAAGAAACTGTCGTTTCATCAAGTGTCATGTCTGGGACTACTCTGTAATAATATTCTCATTGCCATGTCACAGAGGCACCTACTTAAGTAGTAATAGTCGAATCGTGGATTTTAAGTTGTAATCTTCTTTTCAACCGTTTGGGATTCGATAAATCTGAATCCTGGTTGTGCGATGGTGGTTTACCCAAGATTCGTATTAGTATGGCAGCAGGACAAAGTTTATAACATTTTTATAGCCCTCATATCTATTATCTAGTCCATGTAAGTAATTGTAAACATTAATTTTGGTGCAACTAGCAGATGACAAGATAATACTTCTATTAACTCACAGGTATTACTATTATGTGCAATTTAATTTGCATAATTATTCACCTGTTCCTCATATCAGACGCTTTTGACCTTACAACATGCCTCATATCTTAACTTGACATTTATAGCCTGTATCGTGCACTGCCATTCTACATGCAGTCTAAGAGTTAAGGTATAAGGAAGACATTCGTAAATGCTAAATTATAACTTGGCATGTGATGCTGACAATATTCTTCTGAACTGAATTTACTTCGCCCCCACATACACGTGTAGTGTGATAAAACACTTTAGCCTAAGTATATATAAGTATATTATAATGCATTGTAGAATATAAGCTTTTTTAAAATATTGTTATGTGTAACTCAAAGCATATGGGTCGTTTTCAATGTCAATTTGTTGCGAAAAGCTTAGCTCGCCTTTGAACTTTAAGCACTAATGAATTTTTGAGTGTGTGGTCAGGAACAAATCTAATAATCTTTTCAAGAAATCTAGAGTTAGCACGGCAACCGTATTTACTGAGAAATACGGTTGCCCGGACTCTAGATTTCTTGAATCTTTTAGTGGATTATACGCATAGAAAGTACACATGCACTTTTTAAGCTCTTGTTCATGAATTTTATGGCAAATCCCCTTATCTCAGCTTAAAACATTTTTAAGCCGAGCCTAGTTAATGTTAAATTTATACCTTGTATTAGCATCTGATAATGAGAGTGATTATATCTTAAATTTTAATCAGTAAGTGTTATGGATATTTTTTGCATTTTTGAACACATGTTGTGTTTTTTAACCATTTCTTTTTTTGATACATACAAATTAATTGAACAAGTAACATAAATGCACAGATCGATAGTCTTCAAGTAGTGCGTGTTGTTGACTAACTTAATATTATGAATATGACTCGTGAAAGAATGCCAACAAAACTTGTACAATACAATAAAATAAAGGTTGCAACTAATACAGTAATAAATACAATAATTTCACGATATCGGATTGTTAGTTGAAAAAAGTTTAAAAAACGGTAGCTTACCCGCATATTTGAATATAAAATCCTTATTAACATCTATAAACTTGAAAGCATTAACACTTGTTCACCGAAAAACACACTGAGCCATATTAAACTCTACACGTCTCACTGTGAAAGCACACGATCGTCTCAACTGAAGACGACACTTGTTATCCTGTGGCAGCAGTAGTAGAACAAAAATAATCCACGTGTGACCGTCTCCGAAATTCAGGAAATAGTAAAATTTCGACTAAAAAAGCTCTTCACTCCAGCAGACTCCTACTTATTTTATCCTATACTTCACTTACACTTTCCTGTTTAACCGCTATGAGGATTTGAGAATAATCGGATTAAAGTGTTCCACCTGTAGGAGAAAAGTGAAAAAGAATATTTTATAATTAATCTGAAGTTTGAAGAGTGTCCTACTACTTAGAACGAGGAAAACGATAAGAGGAGAGAGAGAGAGCTCACCGGCAAAGACGTGTGTCAAGCTCGAAATGAAGAAGGAAGTCAAGAGTTCAGCATTATCCAAATGGTGCAGAGAGAAAACAAGACTTGAGTTAAAACTCTGTTGAGCAATGAGCCGCAGTAGGTGAAGGTAAAGATGAGTCGGGTGGGCATCTTGTCTCTACACACGCGAATCTCATCATATCGCATCTTTACCTCCTCATACAGGGGATTACTTACATTACCGTCTCTAAACACGGAATAGGTACTGTGTGTTGTAAATATGTGTAGAAACTTTTAGGAATACATAGTAGTAGTTACACTTTGTCTGTTTTATGAGTACAGAAGAAGAGAGCTGTGTACAAAAAGCCATTCGTCTCATCTCATCATCATCTGTGATGTTCAGTCGAAAAACCTGAACTGAATTGACTTATAGTAGTCTCAGAAAACACAACTCACTTCTGTCCGAGTGACCAACATCATGCTAATCGTATATGTTACTTTACCTTACTTACTTCTCTGTATACGTTTGCATTTACCTTACTTTAGCATTGGGTCATCACACCTCGTTGTTGGAAAGCATACCAAACAGCAAATGCCAAAGAGCATCCACAATTCACAAACATATTGCAAATTTTAAGATTTACTAGAGAGATACGTTCATACTACAGACATGTCTTTGTATTTGATTTGATTGTGAGATTAAGTGGCCGAGTCCCTGTGGCATAGACTCCTTTCTTCCTATATCTGATACTGTGTTATCGTATGCACTTATTATACCTTATATGAACCGTCCTGGGTAGTGTGTACAACCTGCTATATGATTTTGGCTTCTATGACTCGTTCTGCAAGTCAAGTTCATGGGATTCGCTCAACTTATGATACTAATACAACGTCCCATTACATAAGACCAAGTATTTATTGATGGTTCTGCGTTGGCCATATAAATATGCTTATTATATTCTCAATTTCCTTGAAAAAAAATTAAGTTAGCGAGTCCGTAAGTAATTTGCAATACTTATGGGAGTAAATGGTTACAGGAGGTGCCTACTGCCTACCCTTACGACTCGTAGGCATAGGTAGTTTATTTTTTGGGGGTATGAGAAATGGATTACATTATAAATGTAGATTATTAACTCGAAAGTTAACTATATACGCAATGCTTAACGTTTTTATATGGAAAGACGGCTTAGACACTAAGAGCACTGCAATTATGATACATCTATCTCTTATTTTTATGCCGTTGTCAGCAATGCGTTAGCGTTAGCTCACACACACTCAAAACCATCAAATTCAAATTGTTTTCGTCATAATAAACAAAGAAGAAGACTTCATTACAATTAATTCCAAACTCGTAGATTTCTGATGAGCATTCTTCTGCGTAAACTTGTGACATCTGTCTTGTAACATAATTCCTGTACTTTTAGTTGGTGGTTCATTCAGGTATGCAATGCTGTACAAGAAATGCCTGAGCAGGTAATCTGAAGAAGCAGAAGAAGAATGAGAACAAGAATCTTCTTGAGTTTATGTGCAGAGCGTTAATGATAATACCTACTCTCCGTACAAATAGAAATATTTCCTTAATCACTCTAATCAATAATCAAGAAATCGCGTTGGATCAAAAGAAAACTTGAATTGAAATTGTGTGGTGGGATTGGATGAGGCAGTTTTGTGTGTTAGATTCGGACAATCACAATTAGAGCAATAGAAGAAGAGAAGAGAATATTACACTCATCTGGAGACAACAGGCTGGTTCTCTTCTTTATCTTTGAAGCTGTACATGAAATGCGTACATAATCACTTATTAATCCCAATTTTACATCTCGCATAATTGAACTAATGTATACAGTTGGCAATTATTGTCCTCATTGTTACATAGAAATTCTTAACTCTGACTAATTCATTTTGCTTGTACTTGAGGCTTGTCTGGTCAGGTGAGTTTGTATTGCTCTTATAACTCATATGCCACTACGGATCATCGATCTTGGCTTACAGGAGCTTAATCTTGTCAAATAACAAAGAAAGCTGAGCTAAACTGTGCCTACCTACATGAAACATGATATAAAAGTGTCCCAAGGTAATATTTGCAGTAAATCATCCAATTCAGGTTTTTTCTAATGTTTATTGCACTAAAGGATTAATCAATTCCACATTTGTGTGAAATATTTGTCACATACGGTGCCATTACCCAAACAAAGGCTTTGTTCGTTCAAGTTGAAAAATCATGACATGAAGTTTAAGATAGTCAATAAAGTATTTCGGTGAAAGCTGAAACTCTAAGGGAATGTAGTGTGAAATGACTGCAGTAAATTAAATTTTGGCAGAGGCCAGGTGTGGATGACAGTTTAAAAATGCTGTTTAAGAAGGCAATGGTTTACTCACGGTGTACTGTGTTAACTACTGACAAACGGATCCACTTTTCAGTAATTGAAAAATTGTACAGTGCGAGACGTGTGTGAGACGTTCTTATTATTGAATGTGAAAACAGTTGGCCACTTGTCATGAATTATGGATTCGATTTTCAATTTGAATAATATGTGGTGGTTAATGTAAGTTTGACTTACTGCTTGCTGCAATACCTGATTTAAGGCTAGGTAAGTTAACTGATACTGTTTACATTTCAAAAATGAGATAAACGATGGGATAATTTAATTTAATCACACTTTTGCCAACTACGTGACATACCTGAGGACTCTAAGCAGAGAAGCTGCGTTTTAGCACGATGGGTTTACAGGTAGTCGTGCAAAGCATCGCAATTTCAGTTGTGATTCCTTCAGTCTTATCTTATTTCTAATGAACGGTCTATGGGAAATTTATATTGTAAAGTGCAAGTAGTAAATTAAACTTTTATGTTGTAGTGCAAACAGGATCTGTCTGAGACTCAGTTCTCAGACTCAACAGCTTAATTGATATTTTGTGTACGTTATGGACTCTGACTGTGATTTCCGCATAAGTAAAAACATTAGACCTACATTTGGGGAATTCGCTTGGCCCTAAAAGTAACTTGTGCTTAAATTAACACTACAAATGGTAAAAGCTATGCATTATGAAAGTTTCATGAATTCACACAAACAAAAATTTCATCAATTTTATACGTTCATAAAATTTAACACGTGCAATTCCAATAAATATTGTTTATGTTGATGTTATGATAGATAAACAATTAGCCCATTTTTATAATGGGAGCTGGTATGTACAGTTCTATGTTAAATATTTCATAAAACTGGAATTGCTATGTATTGGAAAGCAAAAATCTATAAAATATATGTCCACTTTCGTATACTACAGTGCTTTTAATCATTTACGAGAATTGTAGTAACCACATATTATCATAAATTCATAAATGTTGGGTTGTAAACGCACCGAATGGATTGCGACCCTTAAATGCTTTACAAAGCTACCCTGCTTCCTAAATCTTCTCTCAAGAGAGATAAACATAATAAAGCTTGTGGTAGTTGCCATACAATTATGGTAGTCTTTCAGACTCAAGATACTAATAATATTTTTGTTCAAAACAAATTATAGCAATAACAATATGGAAAATATTAAGAAAACAGTTATGCATATGAATTGATTTAGACTGTATGGCAATAAAGACTAAAAACCAAACTAGAACTATTAATATTTAGTAGGTTTCTTATGAAAGTAATTGCAAATTCAGTGATTGAAGGAAAAGAAAGTGGAAGAAGTGAGTTAATCTTTTATATTTTTTATTTATTTGCCTTTGGTTATTGGCCCTTGCATTTGACATTACAATATTTTTCTTCAAAAATTTGCGTTTGATGATGAGGGAAAAGGATTTTACGTTTAGGGGTTAGGTATGGTATACATTTGTACCTGTTCTATTATGCTCACACATCCACTCACTCACATGAATACAATATAAGCTTTAAACGACACACATTCATATATGTACAGTTCAAAAAGTGTAATTGTTACAAAAATTCACATCCTGCAGAGTCATGTATTTGCTAAGGCAAAAGTACAAGTCAATATAAGATGTCAATTAGATATAAATTAAGTCAAGAGAATTACATAACATGAAAAACGTAGCGACGACAGTCGAAAGCTTTGGAGTTCAGGTTTGCCATGTCCTCGCAAAGCACGAAGCTAAAATACAGATGTCGACAGCATCTCCTTGTTGAAATGAAAAGAAAACAGTAAGGTATACGAAAAATGTATACGAAAGGTACGAAAACAATATTTAGAACAAAACAATATAAGTCTTAGTAAATGTCTACTACTTAACATACAGTAGCGATAATATTATAAATATTTAGCATAAATATTCAACATAATCTTGTAATACTAACAAAAACGTGTATATATATTTAGAATATATTTCTAGCAGGTAATTCTTAGGCAGAGAGAGTCGTTTGACTATTTGATAGCGACTCTCGTCTTTCTTGTAGGATGAGGGTTCGGTACCCGGTGGCGAAACCCTTAGTTCCATCAGGTCCTCTGGGCTGTCTGATCACACCGGGGAGAACGATATTTCCCTCTGAGTTTCTAGACGCTTCCTTTCTCTTCAGCAGCCATGGACTCATTGTCGTTGTGGCGGTTCCGTTGATGTTCTGTCCTTCGCAGTAGCTGTTGGACTTGGGTCTCAGGTACGCATTCGGAGGACTGTTGTTGGGTGAGGTGGACGAGTTGTAGGCTGAAGGACGAATATTTCCAGTCGTGTTGATTGGCAGGGAGCCTCCGCGGCGACGGGGAGCTTGAGGCGAGTCTTCTCCTGAACCTGACGATGACGTGCATGACATCACATTACGGAATAACTCGGCTGGGTGTGGGTGGCCACTGCTGAAACTTCCATGACGACTTCCTCCGTTGCTGCTTCCAGTACTCTGACTGCTCATCTTCCGCTGAGCCTGCCGATTTTGATTTCGGTTATTTCGGGCAATAGCATTTCTGTAATTCAAAAACAAAAGAATCTTTAGCATTTGCAACCAACAGGGTTTATTATGAATGGAAATTGGTTAATAGTCCACAAAAGATGATGACACAATTCTGTCAAATGACACAAATGTAACTTGTGACTCAACTTATTACTTTTAAGTGGAGGAATTCCTTGGTGTGATGCCATACATGAAAAGCATATGCAACAAACACACTCTAACCGCTATGTCTACGACAAATAACGCTACTTCGTAGTAGTGGAAATGCTTTTCTATATATTTACTCGTGCTATTACACGTAGCTCTAATACTCCTTCGTATTTTTGCTAAGAATGGGACACTGTCCCAAAATAGTATCATCTAATACTCTCTGCCGCATCACACCACCACACCATTCGTCTCAACGAATAACAGAAGAGAAGCGTCTGCCGCAGAACAAACTTCTCTTATTCGAGTGTCCTTACATTCAGATTCAGAGACTCAACATTACAAAACACAAAAGTGTCTACAACAGAAACAAACAACAAACAAACACTACGACTTTACTTTACTACTAATAGCCAGACAGCATATAATTTCATATAAGAAACATAACAAGCCATCAGCTAGATCAAGTACAGACATCCATCTATTCATCGTCTCTTGTAGTAATTGTATGCATCCTATGAATGGCAATGGCACACGGACTCTTCTTCCCTCATATAAAACAAGAGTAAAATTATTGTGACTCTGATTTCTCTGTCTCAAAATCTACAGCTACTATTTAATACACATTGCATCTCTACTATATATATTGCCTTAAAATAATGCTGCTATATAGAATTCTGAGTATTATTTCTGTATAGTAGATAGTGTAATACTGCCATAAGTAACTACCTCTGCTCTATGTGAGTATAAAGTTTAGTTGATAATCTGTTTACGTCTGGCTGATTGAGGTCACAATCACAAACGAGATCCCCTACGAATGTATTAAGTTGAATGCTGCATGTTATACGGTGGTAGTGTAGAACTGAGCTCACAAAGCAAGTTATAAAAACGAAGTAGGTACACAGATACAGTTATGCGAAGAAATGCCGGATGCATTCTCTCTCTCTCTCATGAAACTCTGAATGTAATATTATATTGCAAGTTGTTCTGCTAGCTTAATCCCACCACACAGACATCTCACATACCACACAACACACAAAACAGCTTCAGGTACATTCAAACACTTCTCTCTCTCTAGAAGAAATTGCTCTCTGATAATATTCCACCCTTACAATAATATTATTACAGCTATGCGAGAATCGTAATGTTGCAGTGGACTAGACTGCAAATGAATGAATGAGGTGAAATAGAGTTAAGGATTGGTAAATGTAAAATGAGAAATTGTAAAGTGAAACTGACCGGTTGACTAAGTTGACTTGGTGTTCCTCAGAGGAGTCCTTATTATTAGGATTGTTGTTGGCAGGGGTAGCAGCAGGTACTTCCTTTTCCTTCATGTTAGGCACGGAGTCTTTTCTGGTTTCTTTTTGCCCGGTGGTGGGTAAGCTTTTGAGCAAAGGGGTCAATGGGTCCATACGTCTGATTTTGGTGCCTTCAGAGTTCACCTCCAACTTTGAAGACTTTCTCAGTGAATTCATGACGACTGGGAACTCTCTGGAAATTTGTTTAACTTTTCTAAGTCCAGCGACCAATTTCAAACTGACGAATCCATCCGAACGACGACGCACATGTTTCAAAAGGAATCCATCCTTGAGCAAGTGGTCATCAGAAAACATGGTTTCAACTTGAGAAATGATTCTCTCGGCAACTTCGGGACTCACTGACTCAGCAGCGTCATCGTTTCCATTGTTTTGCGAAGACTCGTTTCCGTCAGAGGAGGAAACATCACTCGTGTCACTATCTCTTCGGATCAACTTGGTTTGGTCGGGAGCTGAAGAATTGTCACTGTCGGAGAAAATTGTGTTGTTGGATTCTTCGACTTCTTCCGATTCTTCGAGTAAATCTTCTTCAAGTAATTCGAGCAGTTGTTCCACTTCGACGTTACTGTTTGCAAGGGGCTCACACTCTTCTTCCAGGTTAAGGGAATTCATTCGTAAAACGGGCACTTCAACCATTTCGGAGGTAGTAGAGCTGTGCTCCAACGAGACGTCTACGGCAGTCGACACTTGGATAGTCATATTGGCAAAAAAATACTTCCAAATTGTGAGCTGTATAAATCTACTGTTTAACCATTCCCAGAGCCTTGTAAGACACAATACAATGATGTACGAAAGGGAGCTGAGCACTGACTGGGGCAACGTAGCCGCTAACTCGACTTTATATCGTGACCATGTGCGCCCACCGTCCTCACTCCTGCTGCTGCGATTCCACTTCCACATCACCCCTTCTGCTGATTCCCAACGATTCTCCGTACTCCCAATATAATTCCACTCTTTCTCTCACACAAACACAGGCCCAGTATATGCCCACTGCTAATATCAGTAATATGTAATAGTCATGCACTCAGTGCTCTCAGTTTCGTGGTGACGTCTTTTTTGACACGTACGCGTTCGCCCTACACGATGAGACACCACAACTTTGTTACTTCTGCTTACACCTTTTCTTTCTAATTGTAAGAAGGATGATGTAATCCCCAACTTATATTTAGTTTCTCTTTAAGACTTTGTAAGATTTCTCCTGAATTTTTCGGATCGACAGAAGAAGTTAAGGAGGCGAAGTGCAAATTCGTACTGGACATGAACCTGACTAAGGGGGAATACATATACTCAGTTTAGTTACGTGGAACATGAAATGAGACGGTAATTTTAATTCGTCGCCAGATAAATGAGTCTCATGAGAACTGCGACGCGGATGAAATGATATGCAAATAGATAAACACATCTCTTTGAATTGAATTGAATTGTTATTTATTCTAAACGCTCATCAACATGCATTTTCTACCTGAAATAAATTGCTTATTTGTATATTCAGGCTTTGGGATGGATTCGATGCTTCCTTTCCTCTGTGCTGCTGCGGTAATAAAATCATTCAATGCTCTCACAAAGCAAAACGTTCAACATGAAAAACATTTTACTATTTGTATCACACAAATAAATACAACCAGGACAAAAACACAAAATATTTAGAGAGAGACACGCCATATCCTAACTTGACTCATCTTATTTGTTTACCTTATCTCCGCGATTCAATTCATATGCAAATACAGACCGAACTGCTATACATACACAGATACCACAGACGTTTTGAATATGACATGAAGAAAAAAAGGTGAGTGAGCATTCATATGCTAAAGTAATACATTATGCAATTATGCCTGCTGGAAATGTTCGTTCGGGTCGTTTGTCTGACGCCTTGAGTGATTCCAGTTGACAGAAACAGCTCTGCTGCATTAAACAACAAAATCAATAATTCTGGAAAATCATGAAACCTTCAAATGGATGCGTCGCATTAAAAAATACATATTGCTATCTCAATACAGATCTACCCGTCAACAAGTCTTTGTAAATATCAATGTATGTTTATATTCCATTTGACAGGGATAAAGCGTGGGTATGACTTATCCAAAAACTAATTTTTAGCACAAACAAGCGGATGTGTACGTATGACTTCATGGATTTTATTATTAGTTAACCGCATTACATATGAAATAAGACGATTGAATGGAATGAATGAAAGCCTTGCCTATATACTAGAGTGAGTCAATAGCTGCCATAAGTAGATATTGTGGTGTACAAATAATTTTATTACTTCACTTTAAGTAGCACCGCTATACTGGGAAATGAAATGACAAGAATAGAATTTTTAATAATAGAAATTCCAGTCATTTGTCCATCAAAACAAAAAATTACATGCACCTACATAAATATTTTGCATCATTTCTTTGTGTTATTTAATCTGTCAGACCAATGACGCATTCCTCACGGCTGTCAAAACACAATTACTTGTTGCTCGTGTCACAATTAAATTTAATGGTAATAAAATTTATTGTGATGATGTTTACAAAAATTTTGTTCTGATGTGAGTCATTATAATTAGAAATTTAAAGACTCCGTGTAATTGCATCTCTAGTATAAGCATGTGAAGCTATTTGGAATAATAAGGCATGCAGTCTGTAAACAACTTTTTTCTTTTAAGTGCAAAGAAGTTTCGAAATTCTAGTGCAGCTTGAAAGGAGGAAAATACCCATGACTTGATTTTCTTATTTAGCAATGGCATGTATTCTTGTGCGTACGTATGAATTATATTTCAGGTCAGGTTATAATCTCAGAGTTATTACTCCCTTTTTGCTTTGTGCTGTATTCATTCATTCAATCAGCTCAGTATAATACTCCGGATGTTTTATAGATACGTTCTGAGTTTTTACTTACTGTGTGTTTTCCACAACGGAGCGTGGTGGTTAAAGCCCATGAGAAATCCATAAAGACCTTTCTGAGAGAATATTTCCCTTGAATATCTCAACCTGGATATTGTTCGACTGGAATTCTCAAGTATGAAACGCTCGCTCCACTACTGCTGCATTTCATTGCCCTGTTTCATATTCAATCTACTGAATGTAACCTTCGGCTGACCACCGGACCTTTACAATACAATTCTGCCCCATCCTTTATAAGACGTATAGTCTATATAGGCGTTCATCAGCTTACTTTACTTACAGGAAACTTCTTAACTGCTGTGACCTTACAAATGAAAATCAAGCTAGTGTGCTGGCCAAAGTAAAAAGTATGCAGTATTAATAGTGTAAAAGGGGGTCATACTGAAGGTCCTTTCTCACTACCTACAAGTCAACTCTCATTACACACAAAGCCTGAAAAAAGGTCCTTTTTTCATTCATTCCAGGAACAATTTTACTTAAATCAACTTAAACTTATGAAAATAAGCCTCCATTTCTTTTCCTGTTAATTAAATTGACTCCTAATACACGTTCTACCACAAAGACATACAAACACCTCACTACATTTCCTGCTTACCAAAATTATACTGCACTTATCAAGAAATCACATTATCTATGCAAGAATGCATATACTCCTATCCTACCTACTCCTGTACATTTAATACACGTGGAGAACTTTCATTTCGTTTGTCCTATCTTTAATCCATCGCTGTTTTCCTAATTTTGTATCTAGAATTTCTTGGTACAAACATTCTGCGAATACAATTACGCCTGAAAGTAACTGACATGTGACAAGACAAGGAGATTGCAAAAGAGTTAAAACTACGTCTTTTATACAGACGCAATCAAATAACGAAATATTGAAATTAGATTAAATAATAACGTTTCTGTGTAATTCTAAGGATCCTAATTCCTAGTAGTAAGTCTGCGTGTGTGCCATGTTTCTAGTGAAATAACCACGCTGCTTTGGATTTAGCCTGAGAAATGATGGAGATGTTGGGGATGCATGGATAAGCCATGCATGAAAGCATCTAATGTTATTCATACACGCATTCACACAAACACATAATTTATTTATTTATAAAGCTATTTACTACGTAAACGTTGGCTGAGCTGGAAAGATGATAACTAAGAATTACACGTACGTAAGCAAGCATTGAGATTGACATTACCTAGCAGAAGCCACCACTACTAACCAATCGAGACAAGAGATAGTACAAAAGCCATGTGGCGAAAATAAAAGCAGCGATGCATGCTTAACTTCGTAGTATAAACTACAATCAACTGCGACAGCACTCCGTTCACTTACAAAGAACAGTGCAATTCTAGTAAGTTAACTACGTACATGCATAATGTCTGGTCGCCCTTTACATAAATAGTCAACACACTCATTAGCATATTAAACCCCACACCACCTCTCAATCAGAAAAACAATGTTTCATAGACAATCCATAAGATCTTAAACGAGCTTGTACAAATCCCACTTAGAGCTGAAACCATTAGGCGAGTTTCCTGAAGCATACATCACCCATGAAGCAAAAGTAGTAAAATAAAACAGGTATGAGATTATGGCCGTTAGAAAATGTTAGTTGCGCTATGGACGGATTTATAAGGGATATTTATATATTATTCCTGTAGAAATATATGTAGATCCATATAATACACGTATTATTGCACTGCCTTGACTTGCTAACTTGAAGAACTTCTTTATCTGCGTCTTAAGTTGGATACCATTGACTTTGGCTGAAATTTTTTACTCGAGATTCATTCGAGCTCATTCATCTCATCGTCCCTCCATACATTTTGCTACGTACAATTCTCACATATATAGTACATCCCCATTTTACTCAGACAGAATTAACAGACTTGCCATATGCTTTCATGCATGGCTTATCCATGCATCCCCAACATCTCCATCATTTCTCAGGCTAAATCCAAAGCAGCGTGGTTATTTCACTAGAAACATGGCACACACGACAGACTTACTACTAGGAATGCCTTGTATGGTACAATATAATGCATTGCATAGTCTCTATGTGCATGTAACATGTAAGAACATCCTCTCTCTCTCTCCACACACACTCATTGCATTATTTTGTATTATTATATGTATATATATGAAACTGTTATTTTACTACCTACTACTACCTATACAGATACTACAAGAAACGCAACAGAGCTTAACTATACACATGTAACAATCCAATTCAATTCTACTGTTGTAAAAGTTTTGGTAGTGCTCCGTTGTTGCCGATGTGTATTTGAGGAGGAGTGTGGTGGGTTCATATCTCTGTCTATGGCCATTGTTGTCGAACATACGGATTATTGCACAATGAGTACAACGCAGAAAAGCACGAGGAATGAGAAATGCCCGCTCAACTTGTTCTTGTATGCAACAAACGACGCAAGTTGTGTGTAGCGACTACACACACCTCTCTCTCTGCTTTGTATTGTTATCCAAGAAGTGTGAGAGACGGTCTTAAGGTTACTATTACTTATAGAGCTACTCGTTAAAAAGAAAACAAAAACAACTATGCACTACTACTACTACTACTAGTATAGTAGTACAGCCATATAGAATACATCAGTGTCATGCTTTTCTTCATCTGTATACGTATGTATACCACTTGGGAATAAAATGCGCTCCGCTGTTGCACCGCTCCGGGCCAATTTGTTCTTTGAATGTAATTCAACGAAATTCCGATCCCCGAGAGAAACAGTACGAGCGAAGATTCTCAAGTGAGAGAAGACGATGAGTCCCACGGACTTTGACTCCTCCAATCTTGATAGGATGTGCAACGTACTAAACTTAGTTAGGTATTCACTTATATTTATTGCATTACCTGCCTTAACTACACCACAATTCGTGTACGTTTTGTATTGTGTGTGTGACTCATCCTCAATGCTAAATGTAATTTGGACTGTTGCTATATACAGAAAATGCAAATACCTACATTAATGTGGAGTTCAAATAAAAAATCTGTTTTTTGCCTTATTCTAAAAGACTCGTAAGTAATTTCATCATTTGATGCATGCTCTCTCAGCAACTTCTCCATTATCATCACATTATTATCTCACTATCTCCATTTTTTACGATTAATATAAGAATCGTGAGCTTCACTTTGTTAAAGTCCTACTGCAAAATGTAATTTCTTGTTGGCCTATAGCTGGATGGACAGAAGAAGAAGAGTCTGCTTTTGTACATGTGTGTTCTAGTAATACGAATGATCAAACAATGATGAAACATAAACAAGACATAAAAGGCCAGATATAAAAAGAGTTCAACTTTGCGCTGATAATCTAAAAGTAGCAAGGTAAATGTGATGATACGCCTCGTGGTGGTGTAACGTGGACAAAAGCATCCTACGCTTTTTAAGCTTACTGTAAGGTTGGTCGTAGTTTATTTGTAGTTCTATTTGCTTGTGGTGGTGATATAAACTTACCTTGACTTTAACTTCAACTCTCACAAGACTATACACAGAAATGCATACTCTACCTGCGTACAATTAATATGCTCATTCCTCAATGTCCTTCATCCGGTCAACAACACAAACATACAACTGCGAAGATTCTTTCCCTCTCTTCTCGCATTTTTTACTTTTATCTTTTCAAACAGGTTAGTTCTCCTTTTTTGCTCTCCTCTCCGTGTGCTACGTCACAACATAACAAGGAATGGAGAGAATGAGGCATTCCACACAATTCTATTCGTCTCTACAGTCTGGACTGGACTGTCTGGATTTACAGATTATAATACAGATGCTTTTACGATGATAATGTATAAAGCGGTGCGGTTTTGGCGGGTATGGCATCACTAAGCGTAGACTCAGTCGATTCATGCGAATTATTCACTAAATCTCAAGGAGAGCATGGCTCTTCCCTTCTGTCTGTGTTTCTGTTTGCAAAGCTAATAACTCCATGCACCACGTCCCATTGCGACTGCATGTGGGCCTCCACGTCTCTGTACCAACATGCCACATGTACATACAGAGCAGCGTGGCTTGTAGCATCTCCGTTTCATTTAACCACGCTTTATGTGCAATACGTACCTATACAGCGTCTAATAACAAATCCCATCCTTACTATGTCTGGCTTATTTGCTGCTTTGAAACACATCTGTCCATCTGCACAGGATGAAAGTAAGTTGAGGTCGACTAACCCTGTTTTGTAAAAATGCAAGAATTCTTCTTCATCGCAAGATATTTGCGTTGTACCCAACCTATGATATTTTCATATGTGGAATATATGCCTAAGTGTTTATGCGGTTAACAAAACATGGTTTGTAGTTTTCCAGCACACATCTTGTATATTCTTCTCTGAACAGAATAACAGAAAACAATTGTGAGAAGAGATAAAAGATTCAGATCAATTTACAGGGAAATGACAAGATTTGATTTACATGCGTGTTTCCCTGAAGTATTCCATAATTCAAATCTTTCATGTTTTTCTGTGGTGTCCATCGGACGTGTTATTGTAATGTAAATATGCAGATCAGTCAACCACAGCGTGCCATGCTTATGTTGTGCCTACATACTGTACACAACACATTTAACGTGCAGCTTATTTTATGTGGGGGTCTATATGAAAGTCCTTTGCTTTCATCTTCAGTTCTCATCACTTCATTTGAAAACCCGAGTTTTTGACAAGTTCAGAGAGTGAATGAGAACATAAGCCATTTCATGTCGAAGAGAGTAATGACTGCCATAATTTTCCGATGATTCATTCATGCAAAGTGCCAACTCATATAAGCAAATAAAGCCGTGTTTTATAACAGGTAATAAATACTGTGCTACTTTTCATGGAAATTGCAGCCATGGAATGGAACTGGACTGGAATTATGTTAAATCATACAAATAAAAAGATATAAATTCAGCCACATCGTAAATCTAATAAACGAGGGCTGAGCCTGAATAACCTGAAAGAGACCTTCTGCCTGTCAAAATGTTAAGCTGTCACTTCGAATGATACTTCAAAAAATTTGCACACCTACACACATGAATAATACAACAATATGGATTTGGAAAAAACACAGAATACTAGGAAAACTACTGTTGGATATTCTCAATGTGCCTCCCAAATTACCAGGCACGAAGTCCAAAGGACAGCTAGATTAATGGAAATCAATCTGGATTAAGCAAAGGTAAATCCTGAAAGTAGAACAGACAGACAATATACAATTCGGCAACTTTACAACTCTGCTCAGGATTAAACTCTCATTACACTCTCCATTCATATCTGTCCACTTTTATTAGACGATTCTTTATTTCCTCAGATGCTGCAAACATTTGTTGCCAGTTAGACCACCCTTGCACATGTGTAGGTACAGGCTTCAGCTGTAATTGCACTAATAAGGATGAGGATGTCCGTTTACACTGTGTGAGCGGGATTACTAGTTCAGTTCATAACATTACACTTCACATGGAACTTCACACAGTGAATCCCAGAATCATTGCCTGGACATCGAACTAATTCCTTTGCACTGAAATTGCAAAACACACATGACTAATATAATATAACCACTATGACTCATTTTCATATCATATCATTGTACAGATAGTCTAATATATCTGTACAATTAGGTACTACTGCTGTGATAATACAAGCAAAAATGACTTTGCATTAAATCCTTTAACTACAGTAATAAAATAAATGTTACTTATATAACTAAACAAAGCATATTATTTGAGGGAATTTACCAAAAGCTGTAAGGAAGATGACCAAACCTTCAAAATATAATTCATAAGGAGCTTTACTACATTTCAGATTAAAAAATCTCATTTCTACTATCTGTGTTATGCAAATTTCATAAAGCATTGACTCTTACACTTGTCCGTGGATAGTTGTAAGTATTTTTGCACAATATGAAAGCATGGATTCTCTTAACATACGGTGAATGCATAGCATTAGCAATATCCAGTTATATAAATTGCAGCACCTGACATACTACAATGAGAAAAATTGTATCCCACTTTAATCCTTCAGATAGCCTGGTAGCATTATCTTACTATTGATTCCTATGTAGCCAAATCCTGAGGCTTAAATATCCGATTGTATAACAAACAGCTTGAACTGCTTTGTATGGACTCTTGGTAAATTAATAGTTTACTGTATTCACGCTTTTTGTCAACAGGTAGAAAATAAAACTTATATAAACCATGACATTCTAAAAATAGCAATCAAACAATGGCCAGATTAGGAGCTACTGATTGTCCTTATATTGAAACTCAGCAAAACCGATAAACTCGCTAAGTTCATCCCGAGAGTCACATGCACATGGACCATATCAATTTGTACTTCAGCTAGGCTTAAAGAATGTGATCTGCCTTTGCTAACTTATCCATACACCGCCCATGTGGCATATATTATGCAAAAAAAACGTGATTCACATCTTACAGTCCAAATTCACATGTTTCAATCAAATGTACCTATATCCACACTTTCCACACTTATAACAATGCTACTTCACAAATCACACAAATACTCAAATGACTAACTATTTATCATTTATCAACTCTTCTTCCTTTTTCATGTAAAGTGGAGATTAGCAATCTTTGCCAAGTTGTTATGTTAGTCAAGTTATGTGTTTTTTTGTCAATTGGACTAAACTAATAATATTTGAACATGTGCCATGTACCGATATACTTACAGAAGACAATATCTGTCCTGTTAAATATTTATTGAATGTAAAATCCCGAATAAATTTGTGCAATGCATGGAATACTTAAATTATCATGTTATCTTGAATACACAGCTACTTATCCAGGGAGGATACAAAGCACACATAAGCTAATCCAGATCAAACGTTCATATTTGCCAACCTCGATATTTATTAATGTATGATAATCAGTTCAAGTGCTGCCTGCACAAAACCTTGTATTAGTGTATTATGTATTAAATAACCTGAGAATCAATTGTCAATTTCCCCAACCATAAAATATACTTGCCTTTGCTCTAATCCCAGAAATGGATTATTAGCAATTAGATGTTAAATAACATGCCCAAATTAAGCTACATAGTAACAAATAAGTACAAAAGTACACCATGCTAATGATTGCGATCCATTAAACTGTTGTATATACTGAAATTGGTTATTTAAGTTGTAAAACGATATTTACACGGAATTGACAAAAATTGTAATTAGAAATCCCTTAACCAGACAGATATTAGCAATCCATCACCATAATTATTATAAAACCAATAATGATCTTTCATGTTTAGTTAGCATGGAATCATCATCATCATCAAATCATCATTTTTACAACGAGATGGGTTTTTACTGCTGTTGTGTTGCTTCATATGCCCAGATTTTTTTACTGGAGTGCATGTCTAGTCTGATATTTACCATTGTTAACGTCTATTAGCGTGCTCTCATGATCCTCATGAATTCGTTTAATTATAGTATCCTTGAAATTGATCTCGCTCTCTTGTTTATGTATCATTTTCATGCAAATTCCCTGCATTAACTTCCTACTATTTCTACATCGCACACAATACTCAACCAATAACATAAGTCACGCAGTTATCAGCTGCAGTTTTGTCATGCAGAATTTTGCAACAACTAAAATTATATAGCAATAATTAGAAAGAGCAAACAAACAAAACAATACAAAGATAAAACTAACTTAAATTAAGTACACACAGACTGCCTATAACTCTATAATCGTGAAGTGAGATTTTTCTTGTTATTGAAGAGCATTTAGTAGAAATGTCGTGGTATGCCATACAAAACAAATTAGTATAAGTATTTGTATGTGTACCTACTTCTCACTCACACCTCTTGTGCAAAAGGCATAGTTTAGTTCAGAGAAGAGCACACAGACAATTAAAAATTGTAATGATGCTTATTATTGCCTTTGATAAGTATGAATGATATATTGGAAAAAAGTGAATCATCCATGTCCATCCATGTGGTTACATCAATTAACAGATTATTAGCACTTGTCAGTTAAATATTCTCTGTGATTGAAAATAAGTGTTTGTTGTTTATGCTTTATCGCTTCAATGAATACATATAGGCATACCTACCTAATTATATACGCAGATGGATTCAGCAACCACGCTTTACTCATATAATGTTACTCGCTATGCAATATAATATGTCGATATAAAGACGACTTTTGTATTTATTAACTTGGAAGTTTCGCAAGTGTAAACTCGTCTCTTTCTCTCTCGCTTCTACTTCAACTTGGTTAAGCACAGTAGTTTCGACTGATCTGGTTTACACTCACGGAAATGTAATTTATTGTAAATACTGTGGCATTCTGTTTGTTATCTCAATTGTATTGTGCTATACTACACTGGAACCTCATTCCTATGTAACTCATGTCAATCAAGAATACTTATTCAGACATAAACATAATATATTTTATGTAGACAGTATTAGGTACTTGTAGTTGTATTTGTGCAGAACTGAGAATCCACACAGCCACAATCCTACATGATTATAGCTGTGTTCAAATAATACATATTTATTGTAGATTTACATTGGTTGCTGAGAGATTGAGCAACAAGATAATGATTTGAGAGGGAGGATGAAATGATGAGTGTATTTGTACAAAGTAAATGTAAAGAGCTGAAGCTTAGTCGACCCAGACAAGATATGAAAGCGATGGAAAAAAACAAATGATAATGATATCGTAAAGTGAATCCATTATAATAAACTGTTTATATAGGCATCCATTATATAGCAAGCAATATCATGCTAATTGTGTTGGCTATTGTATAAAGGAGGTGAAGATAAATCATTTAATTGTCAATGATGTGCGAATTAGAATGTCACCGCTGTGTGATTATTATGATTTAAACAAAACATTCTCAACGAAGAAATATTGGAAAACAAAGTAGTTAAATAATGTCAAAACAACTGAAGTGTTCAATTCAATTTCCACTTTTTTACGACTAAAACTTCACATGCTGCGCCGAAATTGAATACTTCAACTACTAATAAATTACAAAGAATTAGACTGTATAACTATTATCTCTGAAAACTCATTAAAAAGAGAGATATTGTAAAAATCCCATGTTTGAAATCCTCTGCAAATACCATTCTCCCCATTCAAAGCACCAATAAAATTTTTTGCCAGTAATTTACAATTTTTTATTAAACCTGTGGCAATCTTCTTGGAGTAATCCAACGCAAAATATAAAAGCAAACATATTCACATTACTTTGCAATTTACATTACAATTTTATATTATATTGTCGTTTTCCTCTTTGTTGTTATGAGTATACTGTAGTAAGGTTACCACCTATTCTGTTATTACCTATATAATATGCCCCACACAATTGCCAGAAATGATCAATGCACACCATGCAGCATGCAGTCACATGAAAGTGAAAAAACACGAACGGAAATGTTAAAATGGCATAATGCTGATTCTATTGTAATATGTTGCGAATCGAAATGAATCGACTGTACAGATTCCGCATTACGTGATTAACTCACGACTCGTATACACATAGACAACATGATATGTATGACAAGCCATTTAATGCTATTATAGTGTTACTAGAGCTATAATCTAGTATTACAAATACATCTACTTTCTGTCTGCAGAGTCTGTACCATAAACAGCGTTTAATGTGGGAACAAACATCAATTATAATAAAAACTACCAAAAGCAATCAAAGGACTCGTTGATGAAAGGAAAGAGAATGTCCTTCCGCAGATGGACTTCCCGGTAGGAAGTTTCCTCAAAGTTCTCCTCTATAAATTACACACGGCTAAATAGTACACACGTATCACCACCATATACAGACTGCAAACTTATTACGCTATATTATAATATGCGACTCATTTCTTCTTGCAGATTAAGTTCATTTCTATATAGTCTTTAAGCATACTAATACAAACAAATATGCATATACAGCAAGCATTACCATTTTCAATTTCAATTCCTCAAAGCCTTCGGCAAGAACATCGAGCGACCTCCACAGAAAATAATGGCAATAATAAAGTAAGTGATAGCACACAGGTATAGCATAGGTAGTAGTAGGAAACAACTGTGCATGATTAAAACTACACGCACAATACACTAACTATATATTCCTCAACATAAAACTGACACAAACACACAGCTCTATAAGCTAACTACGTTGCATTAGTCACACAACACAGCCAGATTAAATGCTAGTGGAAAATATCCACCAGTTAAAGTAAATGTTGCTTCACCGATGCATTTGCACTGTGTAAGATATTTTGCATAGCACACATACATCAACCACTCCAAGCATTGCTGTGGCGTCTGCATATATAAACTATACACACAGCACACTCTGCAATTACAATACGAACATCTTTGCCTGTTGTGACCTCGAGAATTTTAATGATTTAGCTTATCACTACCTTCTGCTCCTTTAGTTCTTTCATTTCCCTTATGTATGTACCTACTGCATTAGTGAACTGTGTTATAAATTATAGGTATATGTGTCATAAGACTCCACACACAGAATAACCAAGAACTTTACTCGTGTGGGCTGCATGCATTTATTATAGGATTGCACTGTAATGATAGCAAACTGCTCAATGCTCAATAATATGTAAGTTTAGTACGAGAATTGATTCAATGTTGTGCTGTGTCAGTGTCATAAAAATCCAACAAGCCATGCCAATACATGAGATGCGTGTGTTAAACTAGTACAGTACAACTTTACACTCATATTCTACATGCGACGTCTTTTTTCCTAACAATATTATTCTTAGGGAGTGAATGTGCTGCTGCTGAGACAAACAATGGAGATCTGTTGTTTGTGAGACTCAGCTTGTCTATACTTACATTCATTCTCTACACGAGTAACTATTATGTCTCGTACGTAACTATACTACTGAATGTCACATGCACTAATATAGTCTGTCTATGTAGTTTACACGACGTACCTTCTTCATATGCACATAGCTCGTAAATGTATTGTGTTATTCAGCTACATGCATTATTTAGTTGGCTGTGCCGAAAAAAGATTACGAAAGGAAGGACTCCCTAGGTCACCGGATGAGAAGGAAGCGAAGAAAAATTATTTTACTATACTGAAGACACATAGAGAAGCATGCATTAACAACAACTTGACATTGTTCAATGTTCAATGCCCATTTTTTGCATAACAGCTCTCTCCATCCATCCATCCTTATAGCTGTCTCACACAGGAACCTTTACCTATACGCAAATGTACTCATTTAAACAAATGCTATTTACATGCTCAAATAATCAAGTCAAGTACTACAAGATGCCTAACTATACGAGAGATTCCTTCACAAACAAAGGAAACAAAATCCAGCAAGGCGTTTACAGATAGAATGACTATTCAAATAACTAGTTTAGTTTATACACGTTCATTTAATGCATACCTATCAGCTCAGATTACATTTCCACTAGATGCAAACGCAAAGTATTTCATTATAACTACAGATACTACTGCTAATTTTAAACTGTTAAGTAGGTAGAAGGTAGGTATACCCTCGATGCAAATATTATTTATTGAAAGTATTTTAATACAGACTGCCTGCGGCTATCTGTGTATATATTTGTATAATAAAAGGGTATTAAGAGTCCCCACGAAAGTGTATACATAAATAAACGCTTAATAATTGCGCTTTAGGAATAAGAAGTGCAAATATTTATGTATTGGAGGTATAGTTAGAGCCAGAGGGAGAACAAATGCCTAAGAGCATTTTTACAAGCAGAAACTACGTTGCATTACATAGTGAACTGATTGCACTGTACTCTAATGGTAAGGTCAACACTCTCGCCAACCAAACCAAGCAAACATTAAAGCAGCATAATAACAAGAATGACTAGTAGTAGTAGCAGTTGTAAAGTTGTATTGTGTGTGCTTGGACTGACTAAATACAACTGAACTCACTTGAAACTACCAACCTACCTAGTACCTAACCTATAAGTTCACATAAAAGAAAAGCTGTATGCAAATTTATGAAAAACGTAGTAGCCGTTGTACGGAGTGTGTGTTCACATTCATTCAACGCCCAACTGAGGATTGCAAAATGTAAAAAATTCGTACAAGTGCTACTAAATTATGCTAACCAGTGAAAAAACTGTTTTCCAGAACAACACAATAAAGAAACTGTACAAAAGAGCGACAGACCTGAGGTAAACCTCATTCAGGTGTCTAATGTCCATCAAATTTACTCAGCTAAAGGGTTTAAACATGTTACATGGCTTAAGTAACGAAGTTACTTTATGTGAAGACCAGATCTGTCCGTCTGTCCTTCACCACGATAACTTGAGAACGCTTTGAGATATTTTGATTATATTTGGTA
>JABASD010002452.1:0-26665 GCA_019776165.1 Pogonognathellus flavescens
GTATGCTTGTACATACATCTAATATACTATATTATGTAACTAATGCCTCTGTATGCTGTAATATGTCTATTAAGTTGCAAAGCTATTATTGTAACCGTTTCATTGCTATAAGTAGATTAGATATTGTTGACATATATGTATTGTACGTATTGACTTAGCTCTGAACGATATGCCCAATGCTTTGCTCCTGGGAATCATTTTAGAAATATACTTTTATCTCTAAAATTGATCCTCCACGATCATGCAGAGCCAATCATTTTTTTTGTATACAATATTATATTGATGCAAATGCTCTTTAACAGATATGTGTCCCCCCAGACTGTGAATCATTAAATTATTATTAATTTTCAATCTGCTTATCGTTAGGTATTTTCATTAACTCATTTCTATTTTCTATTTCTACAAATCTGTTTACAGGTATGTAATCAGCGAGTTGATTAGTAGGTAATTGTTATACAATACAGATATTCGGAATGCTTGCTGACTTGTAAAATGCATTTGTTTAACAATTCACCCTGTCATTATATGACATAATCGCATAAATTGATAAAAGCAGATCTTTATTGCCTTGCTACTTTATTTGATGCTGATTTACTGCACATGAAACCTTAAACGAGTAAAGATTAAATTAAAAAACAGTAATATGGCTTGTCATTACGATAGTGTTACAGTGACGGTGTGAGCAGGTATCTTTAGAAAATTCTTTCTATGGATTTTCGTGTACACCTGCCACACGGTGCAGGTAAAATCAGACATATGACAATAATTCCTTCATAAATTCCTCCTTGATAAGTAAATCAAAGAAAGAATAGTGAGTCGTTTGCTGATAAAAATAAACAACTCATTGTCAGTTCCACACACATTAAGGTAAGTATTTTATAATTTAGACCTGAGTAAGTAGCTGCCTTTACTCAGGTATATAAATTAGCATAGAAACTATAGGAATGAAGTCGATAGTCATGAAACGACAAACGCCCCGAAAGTTTATCGACAAAAACCAAAGACAAACTACGCATCTGCTATCATAAATATCAAAACAACAAAAGTACTGACAGATGAGTGACACACAACTATTCATTTCCTCTTGAAGTATGTAATTTCCAGGGAATCGTAGAATTTTAAGAATAATCTCCTGGAGATTAGCAACGTGACGTGACGAGAGAATGATTTGTCGTCTTGCTGTCTGCTATGGACTTTAGCATGCATTGAATGCATAGCAAGCTGAAAGGCTTTAGAAGATCTCTCTACGTAAGCTAAGGCATGCAAAGCATATTATATAGGTAGTATATACTCATTAATTATTATAATGCAAACCTACCTACTTATCTACATTGCAGTAATAATGTATGCCATTAATATGAGTACCTATATATTTTCAACTGTGAGATATATTTTTTGTGTTAAGTCAGGTTGTCTAGCTGAACCAGTAGTCCGGTCGTCTCCACGCGAAATCAAGTTCAGTGAGTCTGTTCGAGTCAAGTCATGAGCAAAATGTCAAAAAAGTCCATCGCCTATTTTGAATTGCCTCATGGATTTTTTTTTGCTTAATCTCAAATTTCTAACCGAAAGTTGTTCACTCACATTCTTTTTGGCCATATCGCAAAGTCAAAATTGCATTCATTCAATTCCCCCTTATGATGGTTTCATTTTCTTAGTGTGCACATAGAATTTGTAATGGAAAAAATGGGAATAAATGGTAGAGATATAGGAAAATCGCAGTGTGATTCATGATTAGTATAAAGTTTGCCGTTCTTACTACTATTCTCATTCTTTTATTTTTCTTCTTGGGAACCAGTTTCCCTTTCTTGGTGCAGAATGTTGATTGTAATTTCTAGAAAAACTGAAACTTCAGTCCAGGCAGACCAGTTGGATTTATAACATAACAAGCACGAAGATTATGATTGTTGTTAGTTGTTACTCTTACCTATTTCTCCGAGTCTCTCTAGGATCTACCTATCTATTACCTATTGTTAGTATGCTACGTATACTGAAAAAGAATCATGTCTTCTTGCATTACCGTGTTAACATGTATCTTCGTACATGAGATAAAGAGACATTTACATATTAGCAAAGCATATCTTAAAAAATCAGAGAAAAATTTACAATTCAGCACAAAGATTGACTGCATGGACTTGGATGAAATGTGAATCTTCTACCCATTAAAAGATGACTGAACATTAATAAGGATATTTAATAATATGAAGCATCTTTATCTCTTTTGTTCCCAAATGTCCAAATGTAGCGTATCGCTAAGAATTTAACGTATGTAGTACGACCACCTTAGACTTTATGGCAGACACGATTATAAAATTCTCATATTTACCTGCTATCTACGTAAATAGTAAAAGGTTCGAGTAATTGTCCACTATAATAAAGAATTGCCTAAACGTACGTACCTTAGGCGTATTTTTTACCTTTTTGTTAATCTTGTAATAAATAACTATCACGAAGTAAGGGTTGGAATTGGAAATTACACGTTGATGTTTGTTATTTAATATTCACGGAAGCCGTTAGTGTGCAGATGATGTTCAGTGTGAAAATGGAAATAAATCGATTATAATCTACTCAGTCAGTTAAACTATTTACAAAAATCTGATTTACAATGTCCAGAATTTACCAAGGTCATGAGAACAAAAAATACTGGGAATTTGTTACAATTATTTTACATTTTAACGGAATATTTTTCTAATTTGTAATCGATGAATTTGTTTTGAAGATGAGATAGACTAGAGGGTTCCTCCTAAAGTTTTATCTTATTGTGCAACTGCCACCTGAAGTAATTAAGCTACTAACAATGTAGCTATGTACCTAACACATAACACAACTCAGAGATACATGTAATACATAACATGCATAAAAACAACTGTACCTCTGAAATTATTGATTGATATAATTATTTCGTTGCCTTAAAACGTAGAAATCAAGGTGAGTGCTAGGATATCAATCTTGTAGACTCTGTGTCTTTATGAAGAATTTTTAAATTTAGACATGCAGCAAACGACACGCAAAGTTAAAGGCAGGGCCTGCAGTAATAATGAGAGAGAAGTCAACTTATAACTCTTTTGTCTATTATGCAAGGAGTGCCTTACATATCTTAAGGAATTGCGTAACAAAGTGGGAAAACTTATGTGCACGAGGTAGTAAACATTTTTCATTATTATGGAAACTAGCCATGAATTAATAGTTAACATACAAACCTATATCGGGATATTTTTAATGCCTACTACTACTACAGACACTAACACACAATATCATACTATTGTGTACGTGAGCTTTCAAAAATAATTATAAACAAATTACTTAAAAATGATTTAGTGTGTGACTTTTTTTGTAAAGACGGATTCCTGCAAAAAAGCAGTAGTACAATCAGCATTTTTGTAAAATCTTTAGAATTAGCCACTGCTATTTTAATATTTTTATGATGTCTTTTCGTGCTGAAAGTAAAACTAACTAAGTACAGGAAAACGTACACAGCTTTTTGGTAGAATCAACAACAAAATCCAAAAAGTATATACCTACCAAACCACTAATTTTGCAGAAATACAAATACACCTAATGCTTTAAGGCAGACAGGTGCAGGTGGAATATAATTGTAGTTATTTGAATTACTAAATACAAATACAAAATCCGGCAAGACCTGGGTGCAGACATTAATATTTCTGGTTTGAATGAATCAGATTCAAGTTTAGGCGATTCTCGTTATTGAATTTGTGTAGCAGTGGCATTACTACTAGAACTGTAATCCACTCCACAGACTAGTTGGCACTGTACTGCAAAAAAATAATAATATGTATTGTCTATAAAATGCGCTAATTGACCTGAGGTCAAAACCCTATTGAATTTTAGCTACTAGGTATACACAGTCGTTATTAGTAGACAAACCCTTCTATGATTTTATTTGATATTAAATGATTAGATTTCGCTGCTGTATAATAATGTGCGTAGTACTCGCCTCCCTAGTCTAATTATCCTATTTTCTTACTTGCATAGCACATGAATCGAGATTTTCAACGCAAAAAATCCTTTAAAGATACTTAACCATAAATCAGGAAACTAATTACGGCTTTTAGCAATCAAAGCTACAATTGTAAGCCACGGTGCACGAAGTTGAAAATTGAAAAGAAATGAAGTAGCAGGTAGCAAATCATACGAGAGAATACGGATGTACTCACCTTTACGAGAGGTTAACGTATTCAAGAAGCTTGTAACTTAAACGTATTCAATAAAACTCATCCACACCAACACCAGCAACACCACATCAACAATTGTTGAAATGCAAGCCAACATGCGCTTTTATTGGCATCACCTAATGATGAGATGTCAATGCGTTATGAATGAATCTTTTTTTCCAATTTTAAATAATAAACCGATAAATTTTCCTATACGTGTATTTAACGATCTTGAACTGTCAAACATTTTTATCGTTTTCCCATTAGAGAACAATCATTATACAAACATAACTATTTACTATTGGATAATTACATCCTATTTGAAAAATAATGTTCTCTCCACAAACTCAAAATCCCATTTGGGTAAAAAAATCAAAGATTTATCCTTAAAAAATGATGTGCATCACATCACGAATATAAACTGACGAACATGAACCGCGGTGTTTCTAGTTGCACTACGACTACAGTATAAAAGTTACATTTTTACAAAGCCATGCATAGGTTGAGCCGGCTTGAGACAAAATCTGGTTCGCAAGTTTAGGTAAGTAAAATGAGACAAGGGAGCTAGACGGGAGAGGCACGTTAGTAATGCAAATGATTTTACCTTTAGCTTAGAAGAATACTTAAGGTTGGCTTTTGTCTGCATATATTTAGATAAACACAATAATCTGAATTATGTTGCAAGTTTTGCTGGAAGAGAATAGTCGAGACCGAGAGTAGACTTATGAAAGTAGGTAAGCTGCTTATAATACAAAGTCACTTAGAGAGCAAACGCATTTTTTACACAGAAAGCTCAACAGGTTAATAAATTACGAGTTTGTGGAAAATCTTCTTTTTGGAACATTTTAACTTAACTCATTCATGGAAGTTGTACATGTGTTGGATGTAAAGTGAAAAGCAAACTACAAGTCATACAACAAGAACAATGAATGGACATAGGACAGCAGGAGGTTAATTTATTTCGCACAATTTATATGCACCACGGCACATGTAATTTCAGATTTCTGTTAAATCTGCAGTCACACTCATTACATCACACAAAGCAAAGTAAAGTCAAAGTCACTCCTTTAACTCCTAGGAGGATCTAATTACACCTGTGCTCTAAAGAACTCCGGATCGTACCTTCATTTGTTCTACTATGAGTGTTATAAATTTAATCTGATGCTGCACCTGTTCTTGTCTTATTAATATCTGCCGCAAAGCTCATTATGTTTGTTCAAGCTGATTCATCTCCTGTTTTCAGTTATGACGAATCGAAATTATTTTCTTTGTTAAATACAATCTAAATCATTTAATACGCTTCCTGCTCCCATGTGGATCCCGCTCCCACGATTATTTTTCATTTAATTTTTCTGCTTTCAGAGAGTATTGACTGTTTTTGTTACCAGTTGGGCAACTATGCATAATCACATAGCTTAAGATTTAATACAGGTGTGAGGTCTGCTATGATAAATCGGTATAGGGTATATTAGACCATAAAGAGGGCGATGATGCCTATAATAACGAAAATATGTGATAATTAAACATTATCGCTTACAGATAATACCAGTAGACGTAGGATGAAAGATTACTACAAGTGAAAACAATTACTATGATGTCATGTCAGCAAAATATTAACAAACCAGCAGTTAATGTTAAGGCGTGAGATTCCACTTTAGTAGAGTTTTTATTTCTCCGACTGCCATTTATTGCCCAAAATTATTACAGATATAATTAAGATTTACGAAAGAAGGGAACATTGGAAAAAAATTTAACGATACACACAGCCACAGCTACGGAATTTACAATTGGTAAAAGCTTGCAGTATTCTAGAAAACTAAAGAATCCTTGACGGGTTCAACTTTTTTGCACACGAGAATTTACACATTTGCTTAAACCTTAGAGAGGAAAAGGTACCGCCTATAATGTACTTATAGGTATGTAGGTATGAATACAAATAATATTTGATCCTTGTTCTACAGATAATGTGAGTTGTCTCTTCTGTTTTTACTTCGCTTATCTTCATCTTACTAGCCATAAAGGCTGGCAAATGACTTGGACGATAAGTCTATCCAGCAAGTCAACTGAAAGTCAATCTCTCTTAAGACAATGTTCTCTGAGGAATGCATCATCCAGGGGTTCACAACCACAAACTGTGAATCTGCTTTATTTTATTGCAACAGCAGCATTAATTTTTTTCGATCATTTTGAGTATTATAAATGTTTAACCTTTATTTTACATGCTTAAATACAAGTACATTAGCTTTTCAACTCAGATAGGTAGTAAATCACTGACATTCTGCGAAAACTTTCCAGGTTTTTTATCAACGACTGCAACAATGCAATGTTAATTAATAACAAAAATGGACAAATTTTTATTCAAATCCTAATTGTTAGTGGCATGCATGCAAAGAAATGCAATTTTTTCGCAACAGATGCGGGGGAAACATAATTTTATTGGTTCTATGTTCACTCTTTGCAGTGCAGTCTGTTCACTTTATTATCTTATTATCACTTACAGGTTGAGGGTGCAAAATAGTAATAATACTAAGTAGAATGTGCAGCTATATGTAATAGTTTGCAGGTGCAGAAGAGCAGTACTCAGCAATGAAAGATTTTTTCTTGCTAGGTATTGTAGGTATAACGTTGACTGACCAGGCCAGGCTGCTTGACGAGCGGTCATAGTAGTCAAGTGACCAACTGCACAGAATCTTCCTCGATGCCCATTAAATACATCAGATCTTATATCATAATCCCTTACGTTTGTAAAATGTAACCGTGTATCGTTTGTGTATGTTCAGATGTAAGTGTAATCTTTGTCAGCATCTGATTGTATAGTTTGCAGTGCATTATTTACTAGTTATTCTCACTATTATATTGTTAGTGTATTGGGAGAATATTATAATCTGGAATCTGCAATAATATTAGCAGAAGAGTGGTGTGGTGATTGCTGTGTATTATTTGCTATGTGTATGTACGAAATGTGTACACGTTGTACCTCCTCAACCCATCTTCAAGTGACTAGGTTTGGCATTGGCATTGTTTGCTGGTTACTTTACAAAGTTTTATGATAATTTCCCCCTAAAACATGGTCAGATGTTCATCTCGATATTCTTTTCACTTGATCTTGGAGAAGGTTATTAGATTTGGGCTGCGGGAGAAGGAGACTCGACGAAATAGTTTTTTATCTTCTAGCAGACTTCTTGGAGAGGTATATAAACCCAGGTCAACGAGCATATTCTCACAGAACTCAGCAATCTCACTTAGCAAACAATCTCATCTGATTCAGCTCTTTGGTGTCTAATTTACTAATAATAAAATCCATTCTCCAACCCTAAACAATTCTAAATATGAAGATTCTGGTAATTTCAAACATTTTCTGAAAATTTCAATAATATTTTTCGTTTCAATATTTGGTACTAAATTTTCATTCATATTTTATAGTTGGTTTGCTCTCTCTTCGTCGCCTCTGCCTTGGCACATGGCAATTACAATTACAATTCTGGAAGCAGCAGCCAAGGAGGCTACAGCTCCGCTGGACTCATCGATGTGCCGTATGAAGTTCGTAAGTGCAATATGGAATTCTATACTTGCAAAAAGTTCGAGAAGTTCTCCAGGAATTGTTACACATTTTTCTTAACAAAATTTCTTCCATTCATAAAATTTGAAATTTTTAACAGTTTACGACAGCAGACGTGACGGGCCCAATGTACCAGCTAGCATCCGTCAGGCCCAGGCTGGACTTATCGATGTGCCTTATGAAGTTTTGTACGATAGCAGACGTGACGGTCCACAAGGAATGAACAATCAACGTCAACAACCCATGATGAGACAACAGCAACCAATGATGAGACAACAGCAACCAATGATGAGACAACAACAGCAGATGAGACAAGTTCAGCAACCCATGAGAAATACTTACCAACCATCCAACTACGGAGGAAGCAGCAACTTGATTGACGTGCCTTACATTGTCGAATATGACTCACGCCGAGACGGACCCAACTCTCCAAAGAAAGACTTGTTCAGAAACTCCAACTTGATCGACGTTCCATACATTACCGTTTATGACAGCCGTCGGGATGGTCCTCAAAGAAGATTTTAATAAGTTTTTACCGATGTACTACCATGTTAACTAGCCATTAACAAATTACCTAAACTTCATTGTCTATAATGAATTGCTATATATCTTCTAGTGAATTTTCCAATTTTCCGTTGAAAACTTATTTTTAGCTTTGTTCTCCACCATCGATAAATGAAAGAATTGTTCCATCAACAATTCTCCTGTAAATTGTTGTGTAAGAATGAGTGAAAAGACGCAATTCCATTA
Organism: Pogonognathellus flavescens; assembly: GCA_019776165.1. Lineage (NCBI taxonomy): Eukaryota > Metazoa > Arthropoda > Collembola > Entomobryomorpha > Tomoceridae > Pogonognathellus > Pogonognathellus flavescens. The sequence continues at coordinate 8,479 of JABASD010002452.1, forward strand.
TGTACTTACCCACATGTAAAATGAATGTGAAAGATTTCGATATGCCTACACACTTAAATAAATAAAATCGTTTTCATGCAAGCTAAGAGTTGTTTTTCATTTCACTATACTACAAGCATTGGTCCAAACATTTATATACCATTTAGATTTGGCAAGCAAAACAATCACCCTCAATAACTTCAATTCATACCTAATAATTCAAATGCTACAAAGCGATTAATTTCTTACAACTAACTTGAACTAACTCAAAACGTCTACAATTTTATGAAAAATCGAAATTTCTATCGAATGGTTAATACAAATTTACAATCGTGACTACGGTTCTACCTACAAATGATAAAGATAGAGGAGTATATTATAGCGACAATGAAATGGATATCAAGTGCTGAAACTGGGCAATATTTACAAGCAGTTAATAATTGTAGAATTTGGACTTACAAGTCTTGTAGTGTAGTTAAGAAAGGAGAAAGCAATTAGGTATCCTGTCATGCATTGAGTTTTAAATTAGGAGAAGTTGTGTATAATCTGTACTCTGTACCATTCCAAGTCTTTATTATGTATAGACATTTAATTGTTCTATATAACCGGATTCAATAACGAAAATTGAAATAATTCCATGCAATTCTACTGTTGTTGTTAACTTAATAATTTTGTGGTAAATTACAGGATCTTAGACGAGTCTCTCCATTATGAATGACACGTATTCAATTATATTTAGAGTGTACTATTGTGAGCTATTTAAGCGTAAACCGTATTTAGAAGTCTAGAGGTAATTCGATTTACACGTAATCACTGTCAGTCTCAGAAGACTCGTTGTCGTTTTCATATCCAGTCGGAGATTCGAATACTACACGCTTCTTTTCTCTATTCGTCTGTGTTAACTTATCCGCTGAAGTTGAGACAGATGAAGCCTTTGTAGTTGTTGGAGTAGGAATATCACATGGGATGAGATCATTTTGTTTTCGTGGACTAGTAGTGGTAGCAGCGGCTGCAGACGGATTAATGACTGCTGAAGGACTAGGAGTGGCATGCATTGAATAGGATGATTTCACTGTGGTTGGATTAACAGTGCTAGGGTCTGCCTGAGAATTATGACCGTTGAAATGGTTAATTATTATGGAAGAATCCATTTCTCTAGAATTAGTAGGCACTCTGTGATTTTGGCCGGGTTGGGATTTTTGGAAAAATATTTCCATTGGGAACAATTTGAAGTATGAAGATTTTATGTACTGGATTTGATTGATCAACTGACGATTACGTCGACGGGATTCCTCTAAATTTTCCATAAGTTCTTCCACACGGTGATTCATTCTCATGGACAACTGTAAAATGTTCAAACACAAAAGTATAGATCAAATATTTCTTAAAGAGTTGACATAGGTATTCTTAAAGAATTGTATGTATGTAGTGATTTATAAAAATGGAAAAGGTATTTAGATTACTTTCTCTTTTGATTTTCGATAGAGAATAACATCACGATCGGCTTTGGCAAGATTTTTCTCCAGAGTCAATATTTTCTCTTCTAATTGCAATTTTTCTTTTGTAGCCGACTCATCGTCTACAACAAAGCTCGTTTGATTTGTTAATGAAAGTTCCAACTGATGACCAATGGCAGCATTTTCTTTTATTTTCTCATCTAGCTTTTCCTTACTTGACTTTTGAGAAGAATCCAATTCTAATCTGTAAATTGATTTAAAAATGCTTTTAATTACTTTTTAATGCCATTATACTTTCCATTGACTGAATTGGCTTATTGTGTCTTATTGAGCGTACTTTACACGTTCTTTTTCTTTATACAGTTCTTGCATTTGAAATCCCAATGTATTATTCATTAGTTCAGATCGTCTCAACTTTTCTTTTGTGTCTATCAATTCTACCAACATCTTTTGCATATCATTCTTCATACTATTTATATCCCTGTCTTTTTCTTGTAGAGATTGTTCTATGAACATCCTTGAATGAAAGCTGTCTCCGATTCTGTGCTCAGTTAATTGCAAAAGTTCTGGGATCACTTCTAATTCTTCTAACTTATCTTTAATATTGGTCTTGAGTAAGTTTAATTGAAATCCAGATTGAGATTCAATGCGATGAAGTTCTGTTTTAAGATTTGACATCTCACTTTCTTGTGAAGCAAGTTTTCTCTGCATATCAACCAGCTGAAAATAGAATGCAAGAAATATCTCAACCTTTCCCTAAACACTACAATGTTAAAGTGCAATATGAATATATTTGGACTTTATAGGTATACCTTTTCCTTATAGAACCTTTCACTTTCCTCATTATGATCTTGAAACCTTACAACTCGACGAATCTTTTCTTGGTGAAGTGGAACATTCTCTTTTCTTTCATACTCAATTGCATGTACTTGTGCTCTGGTACCTGCGTCTCTGTAAGTCTCTTTGACTTTAGGTAACTCATATTTTTCATTGTAAAGGCGATTTAGGTTACTTAAGTCAATTTGAGAAGAAGAATCACAAGTTTTGATTGCAGAATTGGAATTTGACTCCGATGCTAAAGCGTTTTCGTTATCATTGTCTGTATCACGATCGGAAAAATTCTCCGGCTTATTTTTTAAGAACACTAAATCAGTACGACTTTCTGCAGGGGAACGCTTAGCTCCCTCACTTTTGCTTCTTACATGAGACGGTTTTCTTTCACCATTTGACTCTAATGACGTTTGCGAATGCTTTGATAGTGATTGAAGATCTTCGAGACTCTTATGAGACGCACGAGACTCCAGCAATTTATGTATTTCTGAATTCGCTTCTTCGAATGCATTCAATTTTTCCATTACCTTATTACGTTGATCCTCCAATAGTTCGTTGTCAGCTGTAGTTAAAGAAGGTTTCTAACGAAAAATAAAAAAATCATACATATTTAATATCCAATAGACTCTGTCAAAAAATGCTGAAGCGATAAGATATTATGTAGAAATCAATTTTTACTATGCATGCGGCTACTCCGATTTAACACGTATGATAAAATGGCATGAATTTGTAGGTAAATTAAATACGGAAACTTTCATTTAAAAATTAAAGTTTGTTGGTTAGTTCCACTAGCCTGGATAAATTAATACTAATACACTTTGTATTTGATTTTTAGTACCTACTTCTTAAACTGGTACACTACAAATACGCAAAATGTTTGATTTCTAATCTCATTTACAGAGAATTTCAGGCAGTTTTTCGTTAGTACTGATATACATACATTTTTAAAATCACCTACATAGTAATTTACAACTATATTGAAGTACGAGAACTAAATTTTAATTATGGCTTAAAATCTAAAATTATTAAAATATTTTTATATTGTGTGTTAAATATTGGTAATCATATACTTATATTTAGTATTACTTTCTGCATGCTTTGAATAGAGTCTCTTAGCTTTCCAACATCTGTAACAGCTTCCAAAGCCAGTTCATTTGTGTTTTTCAATTGGCTTAAAAGATTTGTGTCAGGGGTTGCAAGATGTTCTTGCCAGATTGTCATCAATTGTTCACGCTTCTCATTTAAGCAGGCAGTCTGTTGTTTAAGAACACAGATGTAAATTATCAACTCAGAAGAGTACATCATCTTTTTTATAAGAAAAGCATCTAAAGTTAATAATTCATAATAGTCACTTACGACATCCACAAGTGAATCTTTGCTTTGAAGGCTGTAAGGTTTGCCTTTGGGTGCTCTTCGGTTACTCGTGTATTTAAGACTTTTTCTTGGAGTATAATTTGTTTCTATAAATGATTTGTTTGTCTTTGTAAACCTTTTCCGTCTGTGCGAAGAGGTCAAAGAGGTAGCGCTTGAAGTTCCTTTAACGTCATTCTTTGATTGATTCTGAAAGTCCCACACTTATAGAATTAGTCAAATAACACCAAAGTTCTATGCTGTGAAATGGTTTGAATAATGGAAAGTGCCACAAGTAACACATGTAATAATATGCAAATGAAATTACATTTTTCAAAGGGTGCAGACTGATTGTGGTACGTTTAGTAGACATGGCACAACCTGGGACCCAAGGAGTTTTAAGCACCACAGAATTCGAAGCTTGCTCAAGAGGACCAGGTTGTAATTGTCTGTCATGGCCATAAAAGCTAAAGGGTGATTTAAAAAATTCTAAGTCTGTTCCGTTTGTGGAAGGCAAACTGAAGTCATCAGATTCTGTTTCTGTTTGTCTGACGCTTCCTGAGTCTCCAATGATTTTCGTATTGCTCCCCTTTGATATTTTAACATTTATTGTAGCCATCGGAGAATGGTTTGTTGAGGGTTTGCAATAAGGTCAGGCTAAATTATAAGTACTATCTTAATACAAACAGTAAAGTAGTACAATGAATATTTATACAAGTTAAAAGTTAAGTATACTGAGTTTCAGACTTCAGGAGTTCTGTATATCTGTTCTGAGATATTGAGATGGGATGAGTGGTGGCAGTACCAATACCTGTAGAAAATTACTTATTGTCTGAAAAAAAATATTTTAAACATAAAGTAAAAACAATGTTAGAAAATTAATAATTTGTACATACTTTCTAATGCACACAGTTCACAAAGTCCGGAACCCGGTCCGACTTGTGTTTGTTTTGGTGGAGTTTACGAGTAGCCATATCAACGAGTACAGCAGCCAAGGGGAGAATACGATACGAAGTCTCGTTTCTCAAAACACAAGCCATGCTTTCCGCAATACATACATACTCCGTACATACCTCAAAATAAAGATACATGTTCATGCATCGATGTATCATATAATGGTAACTGAAATATTAATAACAGATCATTCATGTAACAAAACCCGTGAATCTATTGAAATTAATGTCTAATTAAGTTTGACAAAATCTATCCTCGTGTCTCATAACACATAAAAATCAGTATGTTTACAATTTCTCCGTTATATAAAGTTTAATAAATTCCATGCATGAAAATCAAAATCAAAGTAAGTTTAATCAGATAAAATAATATTCAGTTATACTGAGAATTAAGGCTGCAACAATGTAAGTGCTTAAGTTTTCGGTTACGTATGAACATCTTAGATGTTAAGCAAACATGTACCTGTGCAAGGTATTATGCTCTTTGGTTGAATAACAGTACCTGGAAAAATATCAAAACAATATGTACCTACATGTTCCTACACCTATCAATTACATACACATACATAGGTACAGTACAGGTACATCCTTTACTTTACTGCAGGGTCCGTTGAAAAATGAATGTAAGAAGTGTAGCTTAAGTAGGGCAAGTAACCCTTGATCGGAGAGAGTTCATTGTAAGCAGCACTTGTCTCGTATACAACTAAACCCTTTTTACTTTATGATTTTCAAAATCTAGAGGCATGGGAAAGATTTTGATAAAAGACCTGTACAATTCACAATCAACAAAATTTTGTAATCCTTCTCGACAGCTTTCTTCTTAACCTTGACCGCTAAACTTTTTCTCACATTCACTTATCAACAAGACTGAAAGCAAATCTACCTGTGCAAGAAATTCCTAATGGGTAACATACATAACAATACAATTATGTTTTACGCAATGCAACCCTTCTATTCTTTCGTGAGACGTATTTATGTTGTCCTAAACCCGTAAAACAGCTCCGTAGCAGATTTCAATATATGCGTCAAAACATGATCCCTTCAATACTTTGGGTATAAGGTTCATCGTTCTTCCGCATAAGACCATGCATATAAAAATGAAACACTATACACCTTAAAACCTTTAAGATGATGATGGAGGATGAAAGTAGACATGAAAAGGTTATTGTAGTTTAAACAGTACTGTTGCTACATGCACACAATTAATACCTGACTACAATATACTAATGCTAAATATGTTTTCTGTTATTCTGCACATACATCCATGTGTGTATTTGCAACATGCATAACTATATGCACTGGCAGTATATTACAAGTCCAAACATTCTGTGCGATGGTACAAGATAATTTTATGCATTTATAAATAACCGAATTTGTAATTCACAGTTCACTGCCGTACCTGTGTGTAATAAAATAAATATTGGTAGTACAAGCACACTCAATGTACATATATTATATACATTCACAATTCACGTAAGCTAGCATTCACTTGTTACTGACATAACTTCATATGACAATGTCTACCAATTCTCCTGTTTCTTTTCGATTTTGGAATCGAATTTTCATGTTCAGAATTAGAAAAATCTGTTTTTGATTACTGCAAAAATTATGTGACCAGAACCTATTAACAATATGCACCAATGCAATTGAGAAAATATTTGAAATCTTAATAGAATGTGTCTAGGTGACTCAACTCTTTCATATTGAAATCACAGTTTCAAGAAAATATTCATAGATCTGCATCCTCCTGGGTCTACAAGTTAAAGTTCAAGGGTAGATTTCGTTTGGAGATAACAGTAGTCTGGCATTTATAGTTTCCGATTGTAATAATAAGGCAATAAAACATCTGAAAATTGTATCTGCATCTGAAAACTCCTTTACAGAAACAAAAAGGACAGATTTTTCACTGTCTGTCCAAATACGATACTGGCTGACCATTGGAAAAAGCCTATCCATGTTGTGTATCTCTACATGTAGATTCTAGTACACAGTTTGGATTCTAAGTACTTCTATATATTATGGCTAGTAGGATAATCTTTTCTAAATGAGCTAAACTAAATACTACGACTATCCACTTGAACTCTTTACTACTAAATCCGTTATACATCACAACCAAAGTTCGGTGCTCAAAATCCAATCTATAGTAGGGTGTGTCTAATATAATATACATAGGTCTAATATTCTGTATATGATTTAAAAGTATGCTTAATTAGTAAATACTATATTATATGTAGAACATTATGCAATGTTTATCTACCCCTTCGTATCTTATAGATGGTCTTCAACATTGTTAAATACAGATATATATGTAATAAGCATAATGTGTATAGAATAGTGCTGGAAGGGCATTTGCTTTATCTATAGAAGTAATTGTAAACGGAAGGGTTTATGTATAATTCATTTCTAAAGGGTTAACATTTTCTCAAGGTCTCTTTGCACTATTTGTTATGTAATGACGTCCTCATTCACCGTTCTGCTCCCATTCATTACACAAACTATTACAATAAGCCAAAGATTGAAGCTCTTAAGTCGCTTGTTAAAGGAAAGGTAAGTAAAACTTTGTGCTTTCCTGTGTCGGTCTTTCATGTCGACTGTGCAAAGACACAAGTGTTCTTGTTGTCGTTCGAGCCTTACGTAATTTTGAAATTCGGTGTCGGTCGCTATTGAATTCAGACACAAAGTGTCCATTATGTATTTTCTATTTCTAAAGCATGAATGAGGAAAGTCAAGAACATTTATTTTGACTTCCACGTAAAAGTAAATGCTTGCTGTACACGATCTTCTAAATACAAATTTCTAATGAAAGATTTACTAAAATGATCTAACGGTTTACTTATTATTTTTGTATACTGTGTAAAGCCATACGAATGCATAATATGCAGCTATAGCTAATAAGGAAGCTGTAATATATAGTACAAAATAGGACTTTACAGAATATCTAGTAGGTGGTCATTTCTTGTTTGGTGAATTTACATTGTTCTGACTTATTGTCACATTTTATAGCAACCCTTGTCCCTTCATTTGTGGGCTATTGTTTATTTAAGTTAAACTGTCCAAAAGATAAATCAAGAGTAAGTAGTAAGTGCTGCTGGAGTAAGTATTTACTGAAATGATAATTCTGTACGGTCAAAATGAAAACTGTCTCAGGATGCCAGTCGGATAAACAGAACAAAAAGCAAATACCCATAATCAAAGTGAAACTATTATGATAAACCTAAAGAAATATTTATTCTCGCAGGAACTGGAGCTGACATAGCAAATTTGACAGATAGACAGAAAGTTGAGGGAGAGATTCACTGAGCGCTGTGATTATTTGTCTTCCGTCATGCAATGATTTTAATGCTTTGAAAGACAGTTTCCTTTTCCTGAGAATTTGTTTTTCATCTTGTAAACAATTTTAGGCCAGAGATATATTCTTTAGTGTATTTGCATCTCCTATAATATACTGTAAGCAAAGGGAACAGATCCAAGTCATTTCCCTAACCTTAATATGCAGTTACGCACTAGCCTAGGTCCTAGACCCTAGGTACCTACCACAATATGTACAATGCATATGGGAACCGTAAGACTACATAGAAATACAAAATAAACAGTGTAAACTACTACAGTGGACATGTAGACAGCATGAGACTTTGTTTAAATACCGAAAGTTAGGTAAGGGTTGCGTCAAGACATTGTAGTAGTCTTATATACGTTCCAATACTTGTCACGTAAAGTGAATTACCCACAAATCCTTTTTTGCCCCCTTCTGTTCTGAGATTTCTAAAGAAACAGTATGGTGGTGGTATACCTACTACTACATATTTGTATTATAGGGATTTCGGAAGAATTAAATGAAACTCCCACATTTTTAATTTCTGTTGAGGTATTGAGAAATAGAAAAGATTTTGGCTTACTGTGGTTCCTATCCGACTGAGGTTACATAAAGCTAGGTTCTGACAGAAAAGGATCAGTTTGATCTGTGGAGTTGAGGGAGTGGTAGTGGTCTCCTAGAATGAGTCCGACTCTTCCGGAGACCACTGCCTGCCAACTCCTTTCCTTAAATAAAATTATTTACACCTACGTATCTATTTATTTTTGCAAATATTTCGTTCTGTGCATCGGAGAACATTCGTAGAATATTGTTTTATTAACATCTATAGCCTATACTAATCTTACTTCAGAAAAATCAATTTACCTACAATGACAAAAAACACATCTCCTACACACACTTTAGGAACGAGTCTCCTTCAAATAAAAAGAACTTATAGCTCACTGCTTGGATTCCCTAACTGGACTACATTGGCATGCGATTTCCCTTCATAACAATTAAATTAACACTAACCAAAGTGGCCCGACTCTTCAGGTACGTAAAGAAAATCTCAACGTGTGTGTGTCTGAATGTTTTATGTAAACGTGTATATATAAATATGTATAATGCAAATATTTGTAACAATCAATAACTTCTCTTAATTAATATAGGATATCCGATGAAAAGGACTGAATCTGATTTGCAGCTTAAAGTTGCTACTGTGACCTTCGTCCCAAAGAATGCTATTTTATCTTCATTTCGAAAAACTTCGAGCAGAAGACAATGGTTCATTGTGTCAATGTCTTTTTCATGATTCTTGCGACTTTGACAGATATTTTCACTACACTACCCGTGTACAAATTGGAAATTTAAATGTTATCTTTTGTATACATAATAACTCTTAGAGCTTTCCTCATTTACAGTTTTTAGTCCTTGTTCCTCCCACTTTGATTACAAAAGCGAATCTTAGTAAATTCCTGTAAATTGTTTTTGTACTTTAAGTCTTACTTTTATATCTGCTGTATATAAGTGTTCTGTAAAACAAATATTATTATAGGATGCACTTTATCCGTCGTAGACTCATAAAATAAATATAAATAGTTTAGTGATTACTTACTGTGTGATAATAGTGAATAGTTTACCAAAATGTGTGATATCAAAATGTTAGAATTTAAGGGTTTAATTAGTTTATCAATGTTATAACTACTGAACATAAATATCTTAAAGTAATTGATTGTTTTTGTTAACGTCAGTGAAGGAAGATATTTATAAAGGATGACATGCCGGTGACTTGATGTATAAAGAAAATCTCATTAATTAATGAGCCATTAATATTTACAAATTGATATTTCTATCCTCTTATACTATCACTATGTAATACTAATACTGTGCCGTTTGACTAACATAAAATATTTGTTATTATGGTGTTGACTATTTTCGTTTGCCATCGATTAAAGGTTTTTATGTACCATAGAAAGTTTTCAATCGCCGACAATTAATTCATCAAGAATGTAAAGGCAGTCTCATCAACAACAGAATATCAACAGAATCCTAACTTTCCTAACAAAGGGAAGAAATAGCTCCTAGTAATTCTCATGTCAGTATTCATTCGTCCCACGAAGAAATTCTCTGAATTTTAAAACATGGACGTGATTACATGATACACTTCATAAAGAATTTATAACGAAGGTGACGACAATACAATAAATTAGATTTGTAAAATTTTGTGGTTTACATGAGACGATCTTTAGAAATCCGAAAAATATTTCTCTTTTGAAATCGAGCTTTATCAATAGTTTTGTTTATTTGATGAATGTACACTATACAGTGTTACTTGCACCGGGGTTATGTTTATAGCACAGGCCGAGTCGTTTGACAGACAGTGAGAGAGTTTTTACGCTGATAAAGAACAAGAACTCGTCTCTGGAAGCTCAGATGATATTTGAATGAAAAATCTTAAAATATTGAGAACCTGTGGAAGACTAACCAACGAACTATTGGGGACTTTGTCATGTATGTATATGTACAGCGAAATTATCATGTCGGTATGTATTAATTGTTTATAGAAGCCCGACACTCAAGGTTGAATTCTTTTATTTTGCAAGAGAGTTAGTGTAATGCAGATAACACATTAAAAGGTATTTAGTTGGATTCCGGACCCGGAGCAGAGTAGTTTTCCTGTTTTAGATCGGTCATTTGCCAAGAAACGAAGTACGCTCCTATAGATTTAATAGGATAATACATCAACCACGTTATTGCAGTTGCAACAACCCACATGGAACAGGAGATGAGTTTTGGGTTGACCAATTCCAGAAGAATTGCATGCAGTTATCCGGATTTGCATTTATAAAAAAATCATTTGTTATTTCGAGCAAGCAAATTACCTGTGGGGTCCCAAGCCTTCCAATTCTACTGGTCTTACGATCTGACACGTTTTACACACTGCAAAACTAAAAATGAGACTTATGTAAGACACGCATGCATAATAAGTATAAGTACATTTCATATAAATATAGAAGTGATGTCAGTGAGGTGTACTCCAGTTCTTGGCAATCATTTTCACCATGAATGACGCTGCAAATCAAAATCTTAAACACATTGCAAGTTATCTCTGTCTTATACTAATAAATACATACTTTACAAGTGCGGATCTGTTTTCATTCGATTGCCCAAATACCACAATTGGAATCCTTAAAATTATCAATAAAAGACTGGAAACCTTTTCAATGGAAGTTTCAGAGTCGACAGGTTGTGAAGAAGAAGAGAACTTTTTGCACACGTGTACAAATACGGCTAAATCGCAAACACTTTTATTAGTCTCAAGATTGACGGCACAGAATTAGATACATTGCGTGTGAGATACAATTTTGTTTGATTTTTTTATCATTGAAAGTAAATTCAACTACCTAGGGTATTTTTACATGTATGCCATAGGTATATGCGTCTATTTTCAATTGTGGCAGTTGTATGAATTTACTACTTCACATAGCACTACCAATTCTTAGGAAAATATAGCACTATTTATTTCCTAGTGGGTGATGCATTGCCAAAACAGTTTTTTGAAGGAAAGTATGTTGGAGGATTTATATGATTTATAAATGATGTATATGTCATTAGGATTCAGATTTCACGTGTGAATGTAAATGGTTGTGTAATCTTCTGTTCATAATTAAATCTGGGTGTATGTCACATAAGGATTTGAGTGCTGGTAATTTGACACGCAGAGAGCACGACCAAGCAACAGATGTTTTCATTTTCAAGCTTATCCATCTTACGTAGGTTTACTCATGACATGTTCTTTAAACACAACTGAAGTAAACCGCACTGTGAATACAAATGACATAATAACAAGGAAGGGATTCAAAATAAATAAAAATTAAATCTTGTCCCACTCATAAGAATACATGAAATGTCAACCTCCTACTTTCCTCTGTTGATGATATTCTTCCTATACAAGTCAAATAAATTATAATGAGACATAAAGTCATTAAGCGCATTAATAATTATTCTGAATTGCACTAAGGGCGGGTCAAAGTTAAAAAGGATGCTTAAGAACTGTTAAGTGCACACATTGAGCATATTTGGTGATTCAACAAAACTAAAATCAACATTTTATTCCAATTTGTATCACTTTTAATAAATTCATAATCATAATATTTGCATTAAATATTTTATCAATGCATTCCAGTAATGCTACTCTCTATACTTATTTATCATGGTGATGATAATAATAATAACATTACACTTCAGGACTGCCGACTGGTAATAATATAATAGCCGTGGACTGGGTCTCGTCAATGTTTCTTATAGTTCGTTCTTGTCCTAAAGTCGCCAATCTTCGACTTTTGAAATCCACATACAAACATTCACACTACACACATCATTAATTATTACACTTACTCCCATAGGATGCTTATTAACCAACATTACAACTGTAATTAATTAAAGTGTTTAACATATAGTTTTAGCTTTTAGTAGCACTGACTCTTACTCAAAACAGAGAGAAAGTTATAATCAATGATGAATTGATTTAGATTAGTTTTCTGCAAATTCTGATAGCCACTACTACACGACCTTCTTACTCTAAAATGTATTTGGGTAATACAGATGCTTAAATACCTATAAATAGACTTACACTTAACATGGCATACTGTTTTATACATAAATATGTAGCAAACACCGGCAATCGACGTTTGCTATTGCTATTCACATTTATTTTTTACTTGTAATTAGTTATAGTAGAATCACTTACAACTTTCTACTGCACTCATTCACCCTATTAGCATAAACAAAGCTTAAAATCAAAGTATTTACTTACAGTGTTTTTAAGCCTGCTCTATTTTCAAACTTGTATTTTAAATGGTACAATGAATCACAAAATTACAAAGTAATATGATATCGTTTCATAGTACCAACGATTGCGTCGCCCAACGACGAACCAGCAACAGTTATCTGTATTTGTTAACAGCAAAACGTACCACGGCCAATATATCGATTGGGCATTTAGGTAAGGTGTACCTATGAACTACTACATGTATTTATAAGTAACTTACCAATTCTGAAAATCAGAATCATCAAGATTGTTTAAATATTATTTATACTGTTAAAATATATACAGATATATAACCATCTTAGTTAATAAATATTGTGCTATATTTTCATGAGCAGAAATTGTGCCCAATCAATTTCAAAAGCTAATTATTTCCTACACTGAAAACTGACCGGCTAGTAAAATGTTTCTACTCAAAAACGATAATCACATATAGTTCATAGCCAAGTCCGAATTCACACTATTTTATTTACACAGCTATAACTACAACATTTAGGGAATAAATAAATAGAAATCAACAGTTTTTAAATACTATGCATGTACATTAAGACATGAAGTTATAGTAAAATTCGTTACATACTCGTTATTTACGATTTTATAGGAATACAATACACATTTCAGAAGATATTAATTCAATTGTTGTAAATTGGAACGTGATGTTGAGATAAATACCTACAATTACATTTTAATAATAAAATTCTCATGTTTTAACAGTAATTTGTGTTTTGCAAACGAATAGTAATAATATTACAAGATAGAAAAGCATTCAAACAATATTTTTTGACAATAATTTATGTATGCAATGTATTTATATTATTATATAACATGATTAAATTTGCCAATAAGACAGAAAACAAGATTTCCAGTTTTTACGGCTACAAAACATGAAATAACAAAATCTACTGGTAAACATTCGATCTTTTGACATTAGTAAGGATACCCAGTTTTGACGAAAATCAGGAGAACCTTGTAAGTTAACCCGCAGTATTGTGGCAACAATAGCCATTTAGTCTATCTTAACAGTTGAATAGATTTTACGTACGAAATAACTACTTCCGATGTAACCTACAGTTCCGCACATTATTCCCAACCCTAAGCTGAAAAGTGCCATATGTCCGAAGTAAAAGGCGGTTTGAAACAGCCCATACATCCTGAAAAGAAAAACAAAGTTGAAATGAAAATAAACTGGATGAATATAATTGTTGTAAAATTAATGCAAAATTACTAAAAAATCTTACTTTGTTTTAAATAAGAAGTAATAAATTGAGTACAAGTACACATATCCAGAGGTTGAGGCTGCAGCAAAAAATGATGTCCATTGCCAACGATAGTCTTCTGCATTAAGTAAGAAATATGTGCAGACGATTGTGACACAAACTGTCACCACTAGCAGAATAAGGAATACTAACAACATGAAGCCATATACGTAGTAGATTTTATAAGCCCAGAAGGATGTGAAGATGAAATACCTAGGTAAACATTTCAAAAATTAAGACCAATAAAATATTTAGCATTATACATATCTGTACTTGCAATAATTCACAGTATAGCTATAGAAGCATACATTTCAATAAAAATTGATCCGAACGGCAGAATTCCTCCGAGAGCAACAATGATTGGAGGTTCCATGTACCATTTCTTTTCTGGGATTGGCCGTGGTACGGCGTTCACTCTGCAAGGGTAGTCTGACTGTCCTCCTAAGTTTCGTCCCAGCACTGTTCCGACCTGTAATTAACAATTATTCATTACCGTTTAGTTCTACTTCCTAATAATTTGTGATGAAAGAAAGACATGTTCTTTCTTATCTTCAGCTTGACTTACCAAAGTTAGAGGAAGAACCACAAATAAGACAATGCACGCTACGGCAACCTGCGAACCAACATTAAATTTGATTAAATTGCTTACAAATTATACAACGTTCAAGCGACATTATTTTTTCTAATAACTATATACGCCTAAACAGTACAGCTATATAGTATTTCTAGTATCTCAAGCCAGCGTGTCTAGCATGATGGTTTACACTTCCATTTTTACTATCATCTATCCTGAGGTCGTAAACCACGGTCACTGGCAAACACAGTGTCAAGCAGATGACAAGATCCGTCTCATGCCACGTATTATATGTTGTGAAAAGTGCAGACCGAGGGCATATGGTAATAATCTAATCTATGTAATATTGTGAACACAAATAAGATGTTCTTAGTAAATGAATGCCCGTTTCAACTCATTTATGTAATAACTGTAATTCATAAATCGAGTTTGACTGAGATTCAGGAAAAATCTAATTAGTCTAATATCTAATAATGTGTGGTTAGCACACACAAAGTATGAATATTAATGAATATTGACTGACTACACTTGCTAATACTTAAATTCAGTAGTTTAGTTATGGTAGTCTTTCATGTCATAGTCATGTTCATAATAATGTCGAAAGTGAAAAATGCTGTTTATTTAATGAACCTTCATGGCTTGAGAATAGCGTATCTGTACTATAGTAATGTGGCCCTGCAATAAAACACACACCTATGTATCTCGATTAGATCTGCACTGAATTTCAATTCGCAAACCGTAATTATAACAAGTTTATGACACAAGTGATTTAGGAGAGCACACGAAAAGAAAACCACTACCTGAATCACTCATTATTGTTCCTTATGTATTTAATCAGCGCATCCTTTAATATGTATTACTGGAGTACTACCTGTCGTATTGTTTCTCACTTAAATATCATTATTAAGTATTAGTGCAGTACGCACCATGCACACCGATACCGCAATAATAAATATAATCTGCAACTGCAACTTACCATGCTGCCGAACGGAATAGATCTTGATGCATGGTAGTAGATAGCAATGAAGTTAATCAAAAATGAAGTTCCACATACAACTGACGGTAAAAGAAACACGGAGCAGAGCATTTGCCGAATCCATTTCTGCAAGACAAATTACACTGAATTATTTAGAGGTTCGTAATATGATTTTCATGCCGAGTGATACACTAACGCAAAATATGTTCTTGATGTTTGGTATAAATGACTTACTTTTCCGCCCATCTGAGCGTATATACTTGCGCCAAAATAGCCATTGATAGGAGACGTAGCAGCATAGACGAAAATGGCAGTTGACAGAAGTGAACCTCTTTCGGTGTACAATTCACCTAATATCGTGAACAATATAACTGCCACAGTGACAACAAGCAGTTGGTATCCTGTACCAAGTAAGGCCGAGAAAAATAAGGGCTTTGCTGCCGGACGGAATACATCTCCGTGAACTTGCTTCCATCCATATTCATCTCCCAAGTCTCGATCCTATAAAACATAATAACAATTTATGAGTTTCAGTAAGTATGATGCATAGGTGTAACAGATGACACCACAAGGATAATTTATTAAGTTAATCTGACTGAATATAGATTTAAGCCAATACGGGTCATGCAATGCATAAGTGCTTGGTTGCGATATTCCCATTAGATATTTATTACGGCTTACCATATCGTCCATTTCTTCATCTTTGGCATAGCGGGCATAATCTTTTCTTAAAGTACGCATTAAAATCATGGAGACTAATCCAACGAGGAATATGACCATCATAAAACTGTTGAAAATGGAAAACCAATGAATTCTATGTTGAAAAAAGTTCGGATCCAAATACTTGTCGAATCTGTCTTCATATTTCACTTTAGACGACTTCCAATTCACTTCGTAGCTAAACGATATCTTCTCTCCTGCCTTTAGGAGCACTTTGCCTTCCGTCGTCATATTTACGTCCACTATTTGATTTCCATTAGATCCCATATCAAACTTTTTATGACTGTATACGTAGTATTCTCCTTTAGTATCATCTGCTTCTCCAACAACTCCTAAAATCCAACATAATCAATATAATCAAATTTCCACAGATATTCAATTCAACTTCAACTAACATTCTCATTCAAATATAATAGGTAATTATATTAAACAAAGATGATATTTTAATACGAGTATCAGTTAAGCAACTTACCCCATATAGGTAAATCGTCGATGAACATTTGATACCAGTATCTATTTTTCACAGCATACGTAAACGCTTTCAGTTTTTCTTCACTTAATTCAATTTCACAGAAAACGGTTGCAGGTGTATCAGCTAAAACATAATCAGATTGACTTGTAATTAAGTTTTAAAGCCCAAAACATCTAATGACTATATTTTCTTAAATTACAGACATACATTTAAAATCAATTGCCAAGCCTGAGTATTCCAGTTCAAATCCCTGTAAAGCTTCCCCAAGAGTTTCATGGTAATGCCCGATAACTTCTTTAGGTCCGACGCAGAATGGCAAGGAAAAGTAACTATACGTTTCTTGTCTGTTATGATAAGGGCCAACCGTATTCATCCACAATACAACCTCCTCATTGTCCTTGTACTGTAATCAAATCAAAGAAAAACATAAAATGTCAAATTCGCTTTCAATAATAATCTCTCTGTAAATGCGTGGAACCCCCTGCAGATACGTGGAACGCAAAACAATAGATCTGCAGTACACAGTACACTCATATGTATACAACATCTTGTGACTAATAAGCTTAAATACTACAGCATATGGGATCTAAATTGTAATAGTAATAGTCACAAATTAAGATATTCTGCGTGCGCTGATTATTAAATGTTGCTGACGTGTCTTAAGCAAATGTAGGGAACATTGCGTAAAAATGGATAATAGCGTTGATTAGGAATAGAACGCTCAGCATTAAATAGTTAATAGGGAATATTAAACTGGCAATGAGTGAGTTAGTCTCATTAAAAAGTTTACATTACCTATACACAAACAAGACAAACATCCTGAATACAATTTCAAAACCTAATACTGTGATTTTATTGCTTTGGTTTATTAATTACAACTACAACTAATGTTAATGTAAAGTGCAAATATTTATTCGTTGTTGCAAATAGAATCTGTTTCCCCTTTCATGAATATGTATGACACATTCGTTGACGTGTAACCTAACGGCATAATTACAAACTGTGATGTTGGTTAGTTTTTCCCTAGCTTATTAAAGCGGTTAAATTTATTGCAAAGATTGTTAGTATTTCTCTATGTCATTTAAAATTAAAAGTATTAGAATAATACTTACAAAATGTGTATGTTCATCTCCCTGTAGGAATCCCACATGGGAAAAGACGACGAAGACAACTAAAAAGAGCTTAAACATCATCTTGTCATCATTCCCGTTCACAATGAAGTAAAAATTATAAGGAAACGCTGCAATCCGTTATTGCCGTTTAAACCGCAATTTCCCAGAACGTTTAACAGCAAAAGTAATCCTGAAAAAATTCAGTCTTGAGTGGATTCTTAATGTAGGCCAATGATCCGATCACCCGACTCCTGAATAAGAGAACAACGAACCAATTAGTATTAGAAGAAAATTAGATAAATATTAAATTAACGCCTAGTCCAGCGGAAGTGGTACTTTTGACGTCGCCGTCACATCATGAATAATTTTTAAAATTTTACTGTCAAT
>JABASD010002453.1:0-26657 GCA_019776165.1 Pogonognathellus flavescens
GTAGTTAGTATTAACACACAATATTACAGTGGAAGTAACCACGCCACAGTTAGTGTTACCGTGCCATGGTTCACAACACAATGTCAATGTTCGCTTCGTTACTTCCTTGGACCGTTGCAAATGGTTTATTATTATTACATGTAATTTAGATTTAAATGTAATAAACCGGTCAACACCGGAGTGTAACGAAGCAACGAAGTTACATAATATTTAAATGTATTGAGACTTAAAATCAAACTATTAACTTATTTCGTAGTCTGTAAAAATATAACACACTGACTGTTTTCGACGACTTTGTACGAACTTTCGTCTTTGTCGTCGAAAACAGTCAGTGTGTTATATCTTTAAAGACTACGAAATAAGTTAATAGTTTGATTTTAAGTCTCAATACATTTAAATATTATGTAACTTCGTTGCTTCGTTACACCCCGGTGTTGACCGGTTTATTACATTTAAATCTAAATTACATGTAATAACAATAATTATTATTAATAAGCTGACAATTTGATTGTTTCATTCCATAAAAGATTGTCTAGAACCGCAATGTAAAATGAAAACCCAGAAAGGGAGAGAATTGCTTTCCTGTGACATGTGAATATCCTTTTACAGGTATAAATGCTGTAACAATGCTATAGCCTTTTTCAGATTCTCTCCATCTGTTTTCATTCCCGTCTCTTATTAGATTCTCACACGTACTGCCCGACCCGTCTCACACTCATTTACGCCTCAACTACTTATTGTAGTAAAAATATCTGTCATTATAGAATAATAGGTAGGTGAGGTAGTAAGTATGCCGCATATGCCTACTATTCATGTATAAGTTCGTGCGAGCTGCAAAATGTCAATGTAGAGAACTTTTGTGACTCTGGACTCCATTTATATGCATAGCCATTACAAACGAGGCAGGTACAGCCCACAAAAGGTATAATAATACTGTCGCTGTAATGTTTTTAGAAGAATAGTGACTATAATCTGAGTCCGAGAAGTCATTGTTTGTTCAATAATATCTATTTTCTCATTCAAAGAAATCATTATCCACTTAGCTATCTTTATCTGTGTGCACTACCTATTTCAAATTCGTTCTCTTTCCTAAGTCGAATCTACCCTGTAATCCATCAATTTAATTTAATTTTACTTTTTAACATGTCTGTATTTGTGCTGGACAACGATTTTTCTCACATACGGTCCAGAAGGCAACCAATTTTCGTCGAAGATCATGCAAGAGCGATTTTCAATCTCAAACCCAACCAAAACCTTCGAAGACCAACCATTGAGAACTGTGCGGTGGATAAAGGAATTCAAGCTATTCCTTTTACAAAAAACACGGAGGTAAGATGAGTTGTGTAGTGTGGTATGCCTTCGAACAGTCGAAAGACATTCGCCAAAAATGGCAATTCATATGTAGTAGTGTACACGTAGAAAAAACATAATATAGGTAGAAATGTTCAGAAGTTACAAACGTGGCGTAGATGTGAAAACCTTCGTGGTAACAATTTTTCCCAGTATTTACTCAATGCTATAAAGAAAATGAAGCTTACTATATTCTTCGCTTTTCCTACAAGGGACATTATAATGTAAAATTGTTTGTAGGGTTTTTTAAAGTGCAATTTTATTTCCCATAAATCGACTAAATGCACCAAAAATTATGCTTCTTAATTGTACTTATTATGGCACATGATTTACTTGATGTGAATGCAAGTAAAAACTATTATTGCATTACAGATGAATAGCAATCGCCCTGTGTATAAGGGATGGAATTATTACCACAAAGAAGGTGGATGGTCAAAAGATATTAATGTCACGGATCCTGAAATTCTTGTTCGAGCTCGAAAAAAGCTGGAGAAAGAAGAAGCCTTCCAAAATGCCATGCCAATTTTAACTGACGTAAAAATCATTTACTTTTAATACCGCTAATCTACCAGGACGTTTATATTACTTTGAGCTTTATATATTTTTTAGAAAGTAGAGCTACTCGTGAAACACAACAATTCAATGCTGCTCTACTCTTCTTACTTCAAGAAGAAATGGAATTACCCTCAAGACAAAAGAACTCATCCTTACGCACACGTCATTTGTGACTTCCTGGACCCCTCAAACACCGAACGGGCTGTTTCAAATATTTGTTGGGCTAATAATTATGGACGTATGGGAGTAGCTTATTGTCCTTTTGATTTCGATCCATCTCTTCGCACTAAGCCTACCGAGGCTTATTTCTTTGACGTGGAAATTCCAAGTCGACCAGAAGGAAAAGTCAAATCTCCAAGTCAAATCATGGAATTACATTACTCCTCAAGAGATCCTCATAATATCATAGCAGCAATGTATAATGGTCAGGTCAGACTTACAAGATATAAGAGACATAATTTCCACGGCAATATATGTTATTATCTATAGTAGCTAATTTATAGTGATAATGTACTACAACTGCAACACACAATTTTTACAGATTGCAACATGGGACACTCGGTCTGGAGTATATCCACAATGCGTTACTAACTTTGACGTTAGTCATGAAGATATGTGCACTACAGCAAGTTGGATCAATAGCAAAACAGGCTCAGAATTTTTGTCTGGAGGATTGGACGGCCAGGTATTATTATTGTTCTTACAGTTGCAATAAGAACTTCTTCAATACTTCATTAAGTCATTTAAGTGTAATAATATAACATTAGACGCAATTATTTGGTCATTAAATATTATTATACTTCTGTAGGTTCTGTGGTGGGATGAAAGGTACATGGATAGGCGTGTAGACCAAGTTTGGTTGGATCCAGAGAAGGGTCAATGCAGGCAAGAATATTCTCTAGGCTGTACTGTTATCGAATATGACCAAACTTTGCCCACAAAGTTTGCAGCCGGAACAGAACAAGGTTTATAATTTGGTGCATCCTGGATAATATAATTATTTCGACAATTATTGTTTTACTAAGACTGTATGAAATGTCAATGTGTCGATATATTCTGTCTTTGAATACGAAGGAAATGTTATGTTGATGATGAGGAAAGGAAAATCTGCAAACGAAAGACTAATACATTGCTATTCGGGTCACCGTGGAAGAATTCGTTCGCTGCATAGGAACCCATTGTTCATTAAAAATATTTTATCAACGGGGCAGGACTGCATTCGAATTTTTGCAGAGGATTGTAGAGAATCTTCTATTATGTGGACGGCTCCTAAAGTAAAGACAATTTTCAAATACTTTTATAAATGACACTACAGATTTTAATTTGCCTTCTACGATAAATTAGTGGTAATTGCAAATGAATTCACGGTTATTTCCATTTGTGGTTGTGGTGGTCAGTATACAAATACATGAATTCACGAATTTCTCTTTAATGTGGTTTAATACAGAAATCCAATTACTCGTACGCTCATTGGTTGCCAACCAGACCGTCTGTTATTGTGGCTTGTCGTTTAGATGGACATGTCGACTTCTGGGATCTTCTTAAGCACCCTGCTTACCCTTACTTGACCACAAGAGTAATATGTAGTTTGGGTTTACATTATATACCATTGTGCACCGACATAATGATTTTTGCAGAAAGTTTTCATGCTATGCTTTTTCTAGATTACTCGTGAGCAATTGACGTGTTTATGGCCCTCGGATTCTGGAAAATTTGTGGCTGTCGGAACAAATAAAGGAAAAGTTCGACTTTTGAAGCCAGCTGATCATATGACAACATTTTCTAAAAATGACAGGTATTGTATTATTAAATACGTATTTGCTGTATCTCATACTAACAATTGTTTGTAGGGCTGTCCTTGCAGCAGTTTTTGAAAGAGAAGCAAGACGCGAGAAATTTTTAGAACAACGGCACAGAGAAATTAGGCTACGCAAAAGAGACAAGGAAAAAGTTTTAGCGGACCATAAGAAGATTGCAGATGACAGAGCTTTACAGATAGAAATGGCGAAAGAAAAGGAAAGAGAAACTGGAGAATATACTCCACTACCAGATTATTCCAATGGGAAAGATTTCGACATTGTTTACGAGGCCAAATATGACCCTGTGTTGCAAGCCCAGAGAGATTTTTACAGCCAACTTGAAAATGTGCGTATCCTAATGTACTAATTACTTATACATTATACAATGAACAGCTATTCCAAAGAAACTATTAAAATGCAACCAATCATCAATGTCAATTACACATAATAAGATATATTTATAAAATACCCCTATTTTGCACTATGTATTAGATAAACTTGGCTATAATATGTCAATTTATACTTTTATTCCAAACCGCAGTAACAGCTAAACCTTTCATAATTGTTGTTTATATTCATCAGTGACTTGTATTTAATATCAGAAATATTTAAGCTAATACACTTTGAAGGTAGATTGTTTATATTTATATTTTATTTTTAAAATGCACAGGAAATTAAAGGAAAAGGTCTCGCTGCATTTTTGGACAAAAGCTTATCCATTGCAGAAACTACGAGCAATGGTATTGAGTCTGAAGATCGCAAAGAGTCCACACGTGAAAACTCACCTGCATCTGGAAAGCACTAAATATGTGAAAAAATTGTATGACTAAGCATTAAATACACCATTTATTTTATTCTCGAAATTTTTATTACAGGTACCATTAACGCTGATCCTCATCCAAAATCTACTGAAAATATTGTCCAGTTAGAAATTACCTCGCCTGTCGGAACACCTTCTGCAAGCCCAGAAAATGAAGATATACAGGAAGATAGTTAGTGAAAGTCATCGTGTGACGCAATAATATTTTCATTTATTGGTACTCTTACAAATGGAAATATTTGACACAGAATGATTATAGATGATATTTTCACAGTTTGTATTATTACCTGTTCGATTTTGTGCTAAAATTGTAACTTAAAAAGACAAGAAAACTGACGTTTGTGACTTTCAATTTTAAGTGATAAAATGGCTTGATTGACAATCTAAAATTTTTAAATACAACCATATCTAATGCTTTGACTGTTGCAATTTTTAATTTAATTTTTAATTGACGATATAAATGGAAACTTTCCATTTATATTCATATCTCGAATGCAATCGCACTCGAACAATTTTCTCATTTGTAAAGACCTGATGAAGATAAATCATTTATCGAACGCTTGTCGAAGTAAAAGTTATTTTTGTTAAAATGACCACTCTAGAAACGAAAGAATGCCTAATTTTAACCACATCAAAGGCTTATGAAGTCTGTTAACCCATGTAAATATTAATATTTTATTACTTAATGGCTCAAAGAAGAAAATGGTATAGGCTTTAAGAGATTATAGCAGGTCTTTCCAATTTCCATATTCTTCTAAATCTGTCTACTGTCTATCTCAATTTATCGACAGCTAGTCAAAATAAAAATAGTTCTGTTAAAATGGCCTCTAAAAGCCAAAGAATTCGTAATAATCATGTCAACGTTGTCATATTATGTGGGTTTTCATATTCATATAATATGTACTCGTCTGAAGAAAACACAATGAACACACTGCAATGAACAACAGTACATACAAACTTTTCACATGCTCACAATAGGATTTATGTGCAATTGTATACATCTCAAGCTTACGTAGAAAAAGGAAAATAGTACGTATTTTGTTATTGAAATACTCTCCAAAATTAACAAGTGTGACAATTGTTATCAATATCAATCATTGTCGGGATTTTTCTGCGACATTTGCTAGTTGTTATTATTTCGTGGTGAAGGGCTAAGAAAAGTGGGTTACAGAATGACTGCTAGTAGTAGCCACAAGTTTTACCTAATTTTAAATAAATAGTAGAGTACCCTTACTCAATCAGGGAAGCCTCTGAAGATGACCACGTAAAGGGTGCTTTTTCCCTGAAGTTCCGTGTGTTTGAGTACGTAACCAAGTGTTACCAAGGAACATGATCGCTACTTTTTAAACCTCTCCTTAATATTTCAGCCATATTTATTACATATAATATTCATACATCACCTTCATTTCAACTCGTCTCTATCTCGATTTTAATTTTCATAGCCTGATTTAATCATTTATTTCATGTTTTATTTATGTTTACCGGGAACGGTAATCATCTGGAGTATAAAATATGTACAATAGTTAGAACCTTGAGGGTAACCTGAAACTTTGGAGATCGGAGATATTGTTTTCAGTGCTAATTAATATTGAGAATTGAGTGAGAATAAAAATTAGAATAAATTTCATGGTGCTCGCGTTATCTTTGTAAACGTGAAACGCTGAAGCAAAGAAAATAATCATCTCTCCCCATTTACAAACTTTGCAAAATGCAAATTGAGTTATTTTATTGGTGAAAGGAAACTTTTTGTTGCGATGCTTTTACCTTCTCTTTCACTCCAATCCTTCAATTGATTCCTTCCCTTTTATACTACATCTCTTGTTTACTCTACTTCTTATTGCATTTTCTTTACTTTGTACTAAGATAGTTGTAAATGAACTCGTGGTACTTTTGATTGTTTCATTATTATCAACTTGAAAATCTTCCCTAAAATTATATCTAGATATAAGAGTTTGATAGTTGTGAAAAAGCTGAAATAATCAATTTAGGCATACGTCATACGTAAGTACACTAGTTAACTCTGGCTTAGCCAGAACTAAGTGACGTCGGAACATGTCCTTGACGGGAAATGGAGTTACTATTCTGAATCGACTACAAATAATAGCCTTGTTCGTGGAGTAGTCAAATAACAATCTTCATTGAAAAAGGATGGATACGAGTTTTAATTAATCGATTTTTTCCGTTTTTAATTGGAACTTTGTCTGTATCAGTTTGGTTTTGCTTTTTTACTTCCGACTAAAATTACTGTTTTTGTTTGGCTGTAAAACTTTCTTAACTTTTTGATACATTATACGGTTCCCGAAGGATTGAAACCGCGAAAACTCTATTATTTTTACATTACATATGAATTTTCTGGAGACCTACTATAAATTGTGTAGATAACCTTTAATAGAAACCAAAAGCTATATGCATTTGCATATTATGGTCCAAATCCAAAGGAATGTTCTTCGTTTCGTCGGACCGAGTAAATTTCTTCTGGTACGAATTCCTTGGAATGTGAAAAATGAAAAACAAAGGCAGTATTCACAAAGCACAGGGTCGTGTCTGAACATAATTACATTCCTTGTAGTATGATCTAGGTATATACATATTAATTGAAGAGAATCGTCTTACACCTCTATTACGTGTGCAAAGTTCATTTACTTTCCCACCAGTTCTTACTCGCAATTTCCATTTATTAAGTTCGTAAGAAACTTATATGCGAAAGTATTGTCTGTGTGTCTGCATGTCTGCATCAACGATAACTAACTCAAGAAATATTTGAGATAATTTCTTCAAGCATGGTGCATGCATTCCAGTGGTTTATCAGACGGCTAAGGCCGAAGATGGGGTCAATCAGCCAACTCCTAACATTGAATTAAGGGCGTATCACCAAATCTTAGATACTTGCAATACTTATTTACTTCCTTTTGCAAATGGTATATTACTCGTGCAAATAATAATGTTCATCGTTATGTGCGGCAATAAAACTGAGAGCACTAGAAAGTTCATATTATAGCTTAGCCACCTTTACTAATAAAAGACTCTCACATATGAGAATGTACTATACAAATGCTTGCTAAAACCTACCATAAAACATGCGGAGTTAAATAAACTGTCAAATAGTGTTTGCCATGTTAATATTTTGGTAGCATGTAAAATCCCCTTTATGGTAAATAGTATAATAAATAATTGTCAGTCCAAATTTGCAACAGTGTCATATTCTCTGTAAGCTTGTAACATTTATTATATTCCTCGATACAAACTAACGAGGATCGTCTTCACTATATATCAGTTTGTAACAAAATCATTTTATTGATAGACCTTTGGGATTATGTATGAACTATATTTATACTAAGCTTAACATTACTGAGAATCTAGAGTACTATACCTACATTTGAACCATAATATTGAATTTGCTTTTATATTTACAGCACAGAGCACACCTAATGATATAAAAGTATACATATATGTATATATATCTACATAATAATGTGTACGTGTTAGTACTTATATATAAGTCAAAGGAAATTTTTTGTGTGATTTTGGTTAAGCTGTGAGAGTAAGGCAAGGAAAGTGTGTATGGAGTGGAGAAAGGAAAATCCTACAATAAGATGCACTTACTTGATATCCGTTCGTCTGAGTTTAGGCAGATTGATATTACGCTGCTCCTGCAATGATGTCAGTTCTTGTATACAGTTTGGGAAAAGAGGGGAGAAATCCAAGAAGCTTTCTTCCTCGCTTTCTTCTTTTAAGACTCATCGTTGACTATTTAACTCGGAAGTCAATCCTAAAAGTAGTCTATGGGGCTGTAGTTACATTATTAAGCACCCATTCTCAGTCACGTGGCTTTACTCTAAGACACTCAATGTTATCACATCATTCATGTTATCCATATCTCCAAAGCACACTGCACACACGCTTTATAATAGTATTAATCATATCTATCATAGTTTTGCCTGCAGTAATAGTCAGAAATATTGTATACCGTATTTATACTGTATTTCTAACATTAATTTGCATTATAACCACCATTAACTCTTCTTTATCAAGATCATTAATATGCTGTAATAATGAACAAATGAGTGTTCATTTATTTAACATCGGAGTCTGTTTTCTCGTAAAGATTATATAATAGTATTTTGTCTATTTATTGCAGATTGTGTGGCAAAATATTATATTTTGATTCAAAAACATTTTATGTAGAAGATGCCTTGCACTTCCATATTTCTGTTGTCTACCTTCATTTTGAGTCGGTAGGAAGCAGTATAAATGGAATGCAATGAAAACATGTTGTGTTTTTATGCATATAATATTAAACCTTTATGTAAACTTTGATTTTTCAGGGGAGTAGTAGAAAGGTAGTACTGTGTTTTCGTAAATTCCAGGACGGTAGCGTTATAAATATTATGTTCATTATGATCATTGAAATTCATTTGTGAGGGTTCAAGTTGGATTTATGACTCTGTCAACATGATATACCTACACAAAGTTTGGATGATAAAATTCAAGCTAATAACTGACGAACTTTTGCAGGAAAGTCAGAATATTTAGTAGAGGAGCTTGTAAGCTGCATATTATGGATAATAGTGGCACTTTCACATTTCGTCATCTTCAAATGAGCCTAGTGGAAGAATAGATGGAGGAAATAATATCTCTCCGCCCGATCTCTAGCAAAAGAGAAATAAGCACAGATAATCAACTCGAGTTTCTCTGAGAAGTTTAGAAACTGAGGAGGAGGGTTGCCGCTTGCTGTTGAAGGAAACCAAGTAAAAGTATAATACAAAGCATAATAATATACGTGTATGATATATAGGTACCATGGCTAGTATGTATGGCATATAGCACACCTTTTTAATATTACTACGTACATGGATACATCTACATTATATATGGCAGTATGGTATGAAACGTTTATATTTATGGTACTTGTAGTTCACGTCTATCTGCAATGTGTGTTTCTAGATGACTTGAGTGAGTTGATATGGTAAAAGTAGCAGTAATAAAGTATCTCCCACTCACACTGTTAATAATGCAAGATCTGGTAAGGTACTAACAATAAGCCTACAGTAAGAATTTTGTTACATGAAATAGTCTACATGACTTCAGCCTCCGCACTCTACACTGCCGGAAGATATTTGACAAATGAGAATGAAATACGAGCTGAAGATGTGATTTCTTATACGTGCTGCACGAAAACGACGATTTTGTCCCTGTTCTCTCTTCTTTCTTTACTACCATATACACATTCAATTTTAAATCTAAGCAAGTAGCAAATACAGCTATACCTAATACTCTTAAGACTTGAGTTCTATAGCTTAATTGCCTAGTTACATGGAAGATTACAAATTGTCAACTCTAATTTCCCAAGCATGTGTAATTTCATGATTTATTTTAGCTACAGGACTTAAATCATTAATTCTTAATAGCTACAAATTGTAGTAACTCATCAGAATCTTTCCACTAATTCACTGACGACTAATTGTCACATTTTTCATAAAGTCTGATTCTGTATATCTTACCAGTATGTAACACAGAAAGATATTCAGAATCAGAATTTCAGTTACAGTTTTCAGTTTATTTACAGAATGATTTGTTTATACTTATAAACAATTTATTCCGTATCCTTACGTCTAGAGTAAAAACTATTTGAGTTTAGTGTTTAATATTAGTATTTGAATTTGTGCAATGGGTTTAATATTTCTGTGTGTGAATGACGATTTATACACAGCCCCTGTGAGTCGTATAGAAATTACTATATATCCGTAAAATGGGTTGAGCCAAATCGCTCTCTATAAAAACAGAATAGAACATTATTAAGTTACCATAATGTAAATGCAACAAGATATTATTGTGAACACTATTCAATAGTTCAAACACGCTGCTGACTGATTGGGAGATCAAATAATTGTTTCTGTTGAAACTATAATTATAATAATTCAGTTGTAGTTATAGATACACGAACTGAAATTCAGTTATACACATGCAGTTCCTCCAATTACCTCATTTGTCGTAATTAATTACATATTAATAACATTATTGTATAATTGTTACTCGAACTCTATGATGTTGAATTTGGAACAGGATAATTGTATAATACTATTGTAAGTATTTGTAGTTCGGAATTTCTCAATATTATCACAGTAAGTGACTGTCTCAATTAGTCAGTATTTCTCTTCGATCAGTTGGTACACCTTCACCACATGAGTAGGTCCATGTCCGCAAGTCAATTGCTGTTGCCTAATCAAAGGAAATGGAAAATTTGAAACTAAATACCCGATTACATGTTGTAGAATCTATTGGATTGCAGACAGCATGCTTGAAACGAAAGTATGAGGTTTCCAGACAACACGTCGTGTAATATGAATCTCCGGATTCTGGATCCAGTAATTCCGCGGTGAAATCTACAACTTTAATTACTGTCAAGGGTATTATAATTACATTCACAGTAAGGATGAAAAATCTCTGTTCGTGACAGCTCTCTATATTATGTTCTTTGCATCTCACAGTATTTTGATTGCGTCGTATTTCCATCCAGCACTTTTGAGAAGGTTCATGCTTTACGTACCGCAAGAACTGCTGGAACTCTGGAATTACCAACTAACTATATTTATGTACACTTCTATCTAGTTCACCTGCCCTTAGGCCCAAGCTCTTTTACTGTAATCGACAATAGGTACAAACTCGCATTTACACATCATGTTATAGCATTGTACGTCAGATACGTAATACTTCAACAATGTAAAATAGTAATACTGTCTCATCCTTTATTCCCCTGCAATGCACTACAGCTCAAATCTTTGAACTCTTTCATGTAGAGCCGCTCCTCTCAATAATACTCCACTGTATTCAATGTTGCTTTGAACAGTTCTGTTTTCTCTTTCCTTCTCTTATACAAAATCATATCAGTTCTATTTATATTCTAGACAAATCTATGTCTGCGAGCAGAGAGTTCATTTCCCGTCTCTAATTACTACTGGATTAGTTAAAACTTGAAAAGGTTTATGGCGTAATGTACCAAATGCTAATATAAAGCAATAGAACGATCATAATGTACACACACTACTTGTCTATATGCGCAGCAGCATTTTATTTATAGCAAATATTTCATATAGTATATGCTATGGGGCAAAATGTATTATAATGAAGCAATCCTTTTATAGGGAAAAGTTTGCTGCTGCTGAAGGACGTTTTATGTCACTGTAGAAGTTAAATCTGAAATAGTAGCGTTTATTTTATTTGACTGTTTGAACATAAATACATATAAACCAATCGCCCAACTCAATACTTAGAATTCATAGCAATAAATTCAACTGACAAAATTACCTGCTGCTCTCCGCCCAATATTTGTTTTGCGAAGAGTTTGCATAACATATACTCTCAAACAAAGTAGTTGAGTCATTTAGAACACTTACCTAAATACGGAAGTCAACAAAGTCTATTTACACAATGTCCTATACAATTCCGACATGCAATTTGTTATATAACAATTCAATGAACGAAAGACAGAACAAAGAGCTAATAATAAAAGATAAGCACAAGCGCAACGTACCTATGACCCACATTAAAATGAAATTGAGATTTTGCACACAAAAGCTAAACTAGAAATAACAAAACGAAGATTCTCACATTTCATTTTTATTCATTTATTGTAGGTAAAACTTCAAGGTAATTCTCATTTTATAATTTTCACGATGCACGAGGATATTATAGAAATTCAAAGTAAAAGAATTCAATGAACACTTTTTGTCTGAACAAGCTACTGTTTATTATCAATGGTTTACACAGTAGGTATGACAAAATACATCAATCACATTATCAGAAAACTTGTACAGAAAAAATAACAAATCGTCTATATTTGTGGAACTGAATGGTTACACTTTAGGAGATAGATTATAGTTATGTTATTTGTAAATGTAATTACAGTTTAGGTACATTGACAGTTGTTTTTGTAGCTGAAGCATAAATGGACAATAAACAATTGAAAATACATGCTCACTTCCTAATGAAAACTGACAGAAAATATCTTGAAATAACATAGATAATAGTAATCAATGATTAAATACCTAAAGAAATTACTAACACGCAGATTATATTAGGTTCCTATACCTATATTATCAGTTAAATTCACATTTAGTTTGAGAGAAAGCACTCCCAAGAAGAATTCGGCTTACATTGGCAATTGTCATTTTTTGACAATTTTTCTATTTATGGCGTTATTTTATATTTCGCCATGTAATATATATTAATTTATTTATTCACCTAATAGTTAAGTATGATTCCTTAAACAATACTAGCATGCACAGGAAGAAATAACCTGTAGTTATCTTACGGCTACTCAATCTGTCCCTATAAAATAGTGAATCTAATTCTTCTAATAAATAGTGAGATAAATCTATGATATTTTTGGTCTTCATAATTGTCGGAAAACATTTAAAAATTGAATTGCACAATAAAAGTTTAACCATGCTACTTTTTCCACGAGTAGGGTGAACACAAGTGTCACAATACCTACAGGAAAATAGAATTGCTAAATTGTATTGAAAATAAATATTTGAAACCTATGTGAATAGCAATGGTACTATATCCTAGATATTTTTATGAGTGTATAGAGTTATAGAATTTCTATATTTGCTACACGATCCGAAGATTCGTTTTTATATTTATTTTCGTAACATGATTATGGTACTTCACGTTTAGAATTTAGAGATATTTGGGGACAGAGTCGTAGTGAATGTCAGCGGTGAATTTGACAAGAATAGGACAATAAAGGGCGAGGGAAGCACAAACAAGTATAAGAGCATATGCCCACCCAATTTCGCAATCAGCAATATTGTAGGGAGCCGCCAGTGGACCGCAATGGTAGCGAACAAAGTCCGAATCGAAACCCAGTGGAAACAGAAGTAATGACAAGAACAGGAGCACCACTATAAACATTCAAAGAGACGACACGACATAAGTAATAGATCCATTCAATTGATTTTCACATTTCTCTAACTAAGTTCAATTACAAAGCAGTCGCTTAACCAGTCAAAGTACAGTACTATTGCTTTCAAGTCCTTTAATTAGACTCTACATTCAACATGAAAATAAATTTGATTTGATAAGGATAATTTTACATGCTCTTATATCCTAGGTGTGCAGGAACGAGCGTGATCTGCTTACCTATGTCTACATTATATAACCCATGTGCATTTCTATTGATGTCTTCATGCCTTTGCATAGTTCAAAATCTTCGAAATGTGCAACGTTGCAGTAAGTTTTCACTTAAGTATTTATATACCAAAGTATGGAATGATTCTACAGTAACTGACACAAACGTACAACTGCAAATGTACTAATTTTTTTGACAACGCAAATAAAGAAAAAGAATAAATCTGGAGCATGTAAAAAGCGTATACCAACCTAAGATACTTGTTGGAATTAGGTTTCTCCTTATTCACTAATGGCGGAGAAAGACAATTTTAAATACTTTTAAATGTTTAAAAATATTGTTTAAAGTTTAGCTTTATTTAAGGTCTTGGCTTTACATCAGAATGCAGTTATTTTAATATTTTATTTTAATATTCCGATTCATTTTCCAAATCGCTTGTGTGACGCGAAATAATTTGACAAATCTTTCATACCTTCCAATTTCATTATGAATTATAGTGTGAAAGCATAATGAAAAGCTCAGTCCTCTTTTTCTTAAGTTGATGTAGCAAAAAATTGAAATGTAGAAAAAATCTTAACATCTATATATACAGTGTTTAGCGTCTACATGCTGAAAACTGCATCAACTGTTTAAAACAAGTACTAATTAAAGTCTTATTTATAAGCTTTCATTTAAATTGCATACTAACTTTATCGACTGTCATAAAGAACAAACAACGAAGAGTTAATTTGGGAAATCCAACTGTGCACAAATCTCAGCATAGTAACGATGCCGATAGTGCAAAAATGTGCAAACAAATGTCCATGTATGTAGTGGTGTAACCTTTGAAAGGAGTGCTACATCAAAGTATCAGACCAAAGATTTTCTGAAAATCAGACTTCTGACAGTTTGAGGATCAAAGGTTGTTCTAACTTTTATCATGTTTTTAATCTCCTTTACTGACCGATATTTTCCCCCGAGATGTTTTTGTGAGTACAGAAAAGTATGATGATGATTTTAATGACTGTAGTTTCATAATCTAGGTTTAAAATGTATGATTGTATATTGGATCAATGAAGACTAAATGAACTGGGAAACGTATAGTGAGTGCAGTTATGCATTTTTAACTCTCTATTCTATCTCATACATATTATTATTACTGTTTCAATTATTTGTCTGCAAACCACACTGGTTGCTACAACATAATGATCCACTTTGTTAAAAAAATCTAGCACTCCGTGCTACCGTACATACTCCCGTTATGGACTATTACGTATTCCTTTTGACCCGAAGCTTACATTACGCTTATGTAGTCAAAATTCAAATCAACATCCATCTAATGGTTAATAATATTGTCACTGCATACTAAAGCCAGAAGATTATTTTTAAAGCTCTAGTACCTGTGTATGTAGAATCTAATTCGTCAGAACTGCAACTTTTAATAAATTGTAATTCAAGGACTACCACATAATATGTAAGTAAGTAGACGTATCACATCAATGGCGTACCCAGGAATTTATTTTGCGGGGGCACGACCTAATAAAGTGTCTTTTAGAGGCACGGCAGCAAAAAACACCAAAAAAGGGCTGCTAATTTGCTGTCTCAACGAACCCCCTTTTTCGAGATTTGGTGCGGCACGTACCCTTTGGCTTTTTTGGTACGTCCTTGCTCAACATGTTCCATATTATGTAAAATTATAAAACGTTAATATTATATAAATGAAGTATTTTTTATCCTGCAATATTTTTCTCACCTGCTATAGTTTGAGTATGGCCGATCACAGTAGCTACTTTATATCTTAGAACTGACGATGGAAGAGCCACAGCCATTAGTGAAAACACGGCACTTACGCACAATGTTATACAACCACATCCTCCAATCATGGCAACACTCTAAAAATAAATTTTTTGATTCATTAAATTATTCATATTTTGTATTTCACAACGTGGGTCATGTATTGTAAGTATACATACAATTATTCCGTTTAGGTATATACAGCTGAAGGATATGCTATATTATTGCTCCACGTTATTACAAAACAATTAAGCAATTATACTAAAAAGTTTTACTGCCACTCCATGAACTACTACGATAATTACTTCAGATTACAAAATGTGATGCCCAGTACAATATTATTATTAATAATATTATGACCTGTGCTTTACAACTGAGATTACAAAGGAAAAAAATGATGCACATAATTGGAAATGTCTGATATTTGATGAAAGTATATTCAGTCTCCTCTCTATGAATCTATGATAAAAGAAAACGAAAATAATATTTTGAAGCATATTTACAAAATGAATTGCATTATGATGTAAGGATAAATATTCGTGGGAAATATTTCTGATCCTAAATGTGTCAGATTGTAGGAAACATGAATTTAGTATATTCTAAATCAAAATATAATTACAAATACTATTTATTACTATGAAATATAAACATGGAAACTGCTTGTGTGGGAAGAAAAGTCTGGATAAAATGGAATTTACAGAGTGTAGTATACTTTTATAACGAAGAGAAGGTTATCCCTTTACAATTCTCAGAATTTTCCATCTCAAACATAATCATCGAAGACTGAACATATAGTTCAACGAGTTTCGAATATTGTTGAGTCCCCAACATCAATAGCATATTGTAGTGGTACACCACGAAAGTTAATATCTCTACAGAACAGTTCGATGCTATAATAATACCCCTATAGATATCTGTGTAATATTGTGTGCCATAAGAATCCTTGATATTACTGTCAAATGAAAATTGGATAAGTTTCTGACTCTGAGCTTCGAGCAAAAGAGATGATGAAAGAAAGTCAAAGAAGTGGAAGAAATGGAATGTAATGTAAGTTGACGTGGTACAATGCTTCTGCATTAAATATTGGGAAACCAAAAACTACAACACTGCTACGTGTTTTTTGATGTGCACAGAAATTGTGTGATCTTTTCGTGCGAATTTAACCAAGGTGTACCTACATCCAAATAGGCTGAACCCTGATTCTTTTCCTAGTATTATGATATATGATGATCATGATGCATTGATACGTGCACAAAGATATGTGATTTCTATGTATGGGTTCAATTTATAAACTACATCATTGTAATTGGACCATGGACTCATATATATCAGACAAAATGGAACGTTTAGGTATAGTCAAAAGTTTCATGTGTTTTATCAAAGAGTGATGCAATGAAGGAAGAACTAGGAAAGGTTCTGTTGCAAAGGTTTTGCTAAGAAGAAGTGAGTGAATGGAAACTAAGAGACCGTACAAATGGAAAATTAAAAGTCAGGTAAAGATTTACGACCTAGTCTACAAAGAAAATCGTGTATATAGAGAGCAAATGGCTTACCGCCCACAGAGACGACACAGAATGTTGATTTTTGCGCTCGTAAAGTTGACATTGAATAAGAGTATTTATTGTGGTGCAGACGCCGATCGTACCAAAACGGACACTTGTTACAACTTTGGACACTTTTACAACTTTTCTGCGGATATGTTGATTGTGATGTTTTGCTCGCTCTACACCACGCATTCTATTAACTCTCCTCTCGTCCCTTTTCCCGTTTTCATCCACATTGTCAGCCCAACGCTTCTGTGGCTGCGTTGGATGTTGAAACTGTTGCTTTCCAAGGAGGAAAAACGGTTGATGATGCCATTTGGGCTCAAAAAGAGTCTTACCTGTTTCATTGAATGGCTCATAGTGGTCTGTAATGACCAGACTTCTTTTGATAACCCAATCCGCTTGAAGGAAACTGTAAGTGGATAACAGAGCCAAGGCTAAAGACAAAAATACCCAAAAGATTGAAATCGGCCAAGAGGTTTTCAAGTTGTGCTTCATCTTGACTTCTAGAGACCTTCACTTAATGGATTTCCTTGCAAATACTTTCTCCGTTCTTCATACACTCTATTTACTATTTTCATATTTTTTCTCTCCCAGTTTTACATTTCAAAAATAATAATTTAATTCTGTTCTGTAGTATTTACAATTTGGTCCGAATAAAAGTTTTAATCGTCTTCCTACATTTTTGAGAAAATAAAACTCAATTTGAGATTAACAAGCGCAGTTGACAATCTGAAATAACACACAAACACCAACAAGGATAATATTACAAAGTACAGCCAAACGGAGGATTTAGTTCAATAAAATCTGTATTGCTCTGCTGTACAATGTAAGATACGAAATCGGACAAAGAAAACACAAGCGTACGTTTGCTCCCGACAAAGAACTGAACGGGAATGAGAGACCTTTCTGTCTCTCCAGTCAGTTTATATCAGTTGTGTGGAGAAATCCACAGAACAAGCCCCACCGAACCGAATTTAGTATCAACATAAAGAAAATGCGAACAAGGGAAAGCTTATACACAGAAAGCTACGTTATGTTGTATGTAGTAGTAGTTAATACATAAGATTATCGTTGTAGTGCTTACTGTACGTATGCGTGCATGTTTTGCTTTCCTCCTCATGTTCTTCACTTTTCCTTTCGTATCACACGTTTCATCTTACATTGAATACACATACCGATATTCACCCTACCAACCACTGTACGTATTTTAAGCCATATATCTACACATTACGTAAGAGCCACAGAAGATTCACAAAACTACGATATAATATAAATTTTGTGTGTGAGATTTTAGCACTAATTATTAATACAATATTGCAATTTTTTAATCCGGCAAAAATTCCCTATTTTTTAAATGCGCCGTTTTAGGTTGTGAACAGTAAATCATTGTTGAAATTGAAATTGAAATATTTATTTTCGGTGCAAAACAACAAAGTTACAACTGTCAATGACTCTAAATAACATCAGTAAACTGTTTTTCAGTTAATGATACACCGCGAGAAATCTACGTCTGTAGAATCTCTACACCCAATGCAGCAAAGTTATTAGCGGAATCTATCTTTTATTTAGCCGAATTATAATTTCTTTTAAATAATTTAGTTGCTGAGTGTTTTAGTAAATTTTCTTTTTAATTGTCATTTTTCAAGTATTAAATAAATAATTGAAATTGTATTTATTTCTTGGAATAGAATAGGAATTCTTTCTTCTTTCAATGAACACTATAAGGCCTTTTTCGACTGTTCTATGTTGTGATGAATGTTCTTGAAGATGAATTATTACTATATCGTTGTTATAGTGTTATTCTAAATATCCCATTGCACCATGTTGAAGAAATCTGTAAAAAATATTATTTTACTGTATTGTTAATAAGTATCGTATTATGCTTGAATATAATTGTGTGTGGATCTGTCTGTCCGTATGTATGTACGATAACTGAAGCACATTTTGAGATAATGGTTTCAAACTGGTTTATGTAAGTCTTCTCATGGTCTGTTCGAAGATTGGGTCCAGTCTATTCCTTCATGACCTTTAACACTTTCAATGTGTGTTCGCGTACTTTAAATAGTAAATATTGTTCTGAATTGAACGGTAGGATTTGTAGTAATATTATTCAGTGTGAGCAATTAAAATGTAAATTTACATAACATGAATGTAAAATATTGTCAATTCACTCTACCATGAGGTGCTACAATTATATACTATACAATTTAGGGTCATTTAAATTTAAAACATCTGTTTTTAACTGCATTTTCGCTTTCGAAACTTTTTTGTCTGGTTTACGAACGGTTTATTATTTTTCTACACGGTCGGAAATGAAGTCGAAGCTATAATGTAGCTATAGCTGTAGACGACATGGCAATATTTAGCAAATATAAGTAAGTACAAAGTTGAAGGAAAT
This sequence comes from Pogonognathellus flavescens, assembly GCA_019776165.1. Taxonomy (NCBI): domain Eukaryota; kingdom Metazoa; phylum Arthropoda; class Collembola; order Entomobryomorpha; family Tomoceridae; genus Pogonognathellus; species Pogonognathellus flavescens. The sequence goes on from JABASD010002453.1 coordinate 19,376, forward strand.
AGAAACAGTTGGGTAATATTACGGTTGAACAGAAGGGAAGTGGAAAACAGATACAGTAGAATTGGATCGAAAAGTAAGTAGAACTGACAAAGCTTTGCAATGAGAAAAGGAAAGCAAAGAGCGAAATCTCATCTTATGGCACTCACCGTACTGCTCTAAACTTATTGCGTATCCGATTCAGGCGACTTGTCAAAGGAAATGAGCTTTTTAAGAGTCTCGAGATCGACACTAATAAAAAATGAAAAGAAAAGTGTCACCTTAGAGAAATCACTTCATCCGAGTTCATTTTCTCCTTTATTCATTCGTTCAGCTGGCCCTTGAGAAAGATGTGTAGGTACCTATAACTAGAAACTACTCTGAATTGGGTTCCTTCATTCGTGTGTAAACAAAAGAGGAGAACGAAAAACTCTTTCATCTGAACCTTTACACTCTGATCTTTATTATTACCGTTGTAAATGTATTTACTCGTTTCTAAGTTATCTTGTTTAATAAATATTATTACACCAACTTCACTCGTTCAAAATCTATTCCCTATAAACAAATAGAAAGTGATTATTTCCATTTCATGTTCTGATTCTTAATAAGTGATTTATTAAAAACTTTCGACAAAAACGTTTCTAATGGAAGCCTTTATTCATAAACACTAAAGATATTATTAGAAGGGTTATTGATAACTCGGATTGTACCTTTACACTGTACTGTAGCAAGAATAATGACGTCACATATTTAAATTGCTGTCGTTACATCAAAGGAACTTTGAATTCGTTAGTTTATATTTGGCGCGAACATTGGACTACAATGCAATGTATGAAATGGCAACCTCTTGAGGTTAAAGTACCAGACTATAACAGATATTGTAGCTGCAGTACAGAACTAGCACACTACCTCCATCTGTATTTGTAAGAAATTAATTTCCTATTTCATAATTGTAATTGTAAAATGGCCAATTCACGAGGTAAATTAAACAGATTCTTTAATACTGCTGAAAAACGCGTTTTCTTTTACTAGTTTACTGTCCTTTCTAATTTCAACATATATTAAAAATATTGTGAAAGTAATATCTGTAGTAGGTATATAAAAGGATTTTTGGGAAAAGTAATCACAATGGAATGGGTAATGTAGTTTAACAAATATTTATGCTTACAAGAAAGACCATAAAAAGTTATATTTATACATTGTTATTTTACAAGACTGCGACTGTACCAAACAAAATGAAATGCATGTAATATCTTTTACAGGTTTGTCGCAGTTGCAAATCAGAAACAACTAGGAAACTACTATAATTATAATTATCAGCATCGCTTACAAGTTCCTTACTTTTAATGAATCGGGCATTTAAATAATTGTTACTGTAACATGCAGTGCAGTGCAGTGATGCGATTTTGCAATTTCCATGAAAGTGAATTCCTTTATTTGATTTTTCCCCATCATTTTCCCCACTCACGAATACACTCACCATATTATAACTACAAACACTTTTTATTTCTTTTAAGGGAGGAAACTGGATGACTGATCTTATTCTACCCACATTTTCTACAACAATTGAGGTTGGAGAACACCAGCACTTTAAGATAATAATTTTACGCTTTTGCTAGTGACACACATGGCTCTTGTTATTTTACACGTTGAAGTTGTTATTATGACTATTTGTAGTAGCAGTTATAAAGTAGCAACAAGAAAGTACTTCCATATAGATCCTAACGTAAGTTCCACTATAATCATGAGTCTACAGTAGTGCAGTATATTGCAATATTATTAGCATTTCCTCTGAAAAAGTTTTGTTTGTTGAAAGAGTGTACATTGCATTGTGTAGTATCTTGTGTTTAGGTGCAATAAACAGAGGGATGAGATGAGTGAGTGAATGAAACGTTGGCGATTGCATAAATGTGGGTTGTGTGAAGTCTGTTTCACCCTCTCGATTCTCGATCCGATTATTCACAGAAGGTTAATGGCATTCCATTGAAGGAATCGAGTCATGGCATGGCATTGCATCATATGGATTACAACAGTCACTTGGTTGATTTCATCTGGAGTTGTGTGTTGCACACGAGGGTGATGGCAATTGTTTCCCATACTTTCATCCCATTTCTACTTTCTTCATGTTGAATGAGTGTCATGTAGGGCTCAGTGTCCGGAAAATTTCCCCTTCAAATATTTCATTCCATATGTTGCATATGCATAATAGAGTAACCCACCACCACCAAATCCATCCGTCCGACCGACACAATTCCGCATTAGTCATTTGCCCTTTATTACGTTTTTCATGACTCCTACTCTCTCGTCTTATACCAACTAAAACTTCTATTTTGTCCATTCCACATGTAAAAGTAGCGATGTGTAATATTATAACAGAAAGTAGCTATAGGCACTTTCTTTGCAACAAAGTCGCTCTCTCCAACTACAACACAGTGCAAGTGGCAGCATCCACATTCTATTACATCTCTTACAAGCCAATATGCTTTGGTACACACTCTACACCAGAAGACTCCTTTACAAACTGAACATGTGAAGTGGCATGTACGTTATTTGATTCACACACCCAATACTCCACATCGCCTCTCAGTTCTTTGTATAGCAATCCTCAACAAAACCTCAATCCTTTATGAGATACGGAGATAACAACCACATTTTCCAGATAAGGACATCAATCATTTATTCAAAAACAATATGTAAAATGGCGCAATTTTCTTGTGTCGGAATATTTTAATGTTTAGTAATATCCGTCAGAATATTTATGATTTTTAACTTGACTAATTTAGCTGCATAAAAGTAACCAAATACTTATCATTTTAATATGAATAAACTTACATACAAGTCATTAAAATGCTGCTACTTAATGCTAGATGTTTAGATTCTATTGGAGGAAAGCATTCAAGAAATTATCCTTTTTAGTCGGCGTTAGAAATTTTTCCAATTAACGATGTAACTAATCTATGCATATCAGATTTCATGAACCGTCTTCATTGTGCACTCCACTCTTTTTAGATGGTGTACTTATTACTATTACATAATATTACGGTGATTCACAATGACATGCCTCATTAAATATTATGTATGTAAAGCAATATAATAACATCTCACATATCAGTACTGGATGTTGAGTGGTGATATAGTGATACTTGGCAAACAGTATGCAAATTGGCAGAATAATTTTTTTCAGTTAAGCAACAACGAATTTCTGTTAGCGAGTAGTAAACTCATTATTGTAACAGCTTCGACATTATGCATGGCAATGTGCATTTCTCTATGATGTAGCTAGCTAGGTGTGCACTATTGCTTTGACTCGGTGACATTTATAATACTACTCTAATTTCATGATGTTGAAAGTGTTCGAGTCTACTTATTATGTAACTTAATTAGCTACCTATTTGCTATTTTGCTATCTGCTGGGGTAATATATTTACTTATTGTTAGTTTTATTACTATATAGGGTCTAGTAGTTCTAACTTTCACCCTTTTGCTTCAGTCATGGAATGCTTCCTTTCATGTCAACTGTAAAGTTACTGCTTTGCCCTGCATGCAGCCACAAACTCATTATTAATTCTAGCATTAATTTTGCTTCTGTTTGTCCACACTCACAGGTGTGAGTGTTTGCATTAGTACATTAGGTAAACTAATTTCATATCAACATAAATCATTCATTTTAATTAGTCAGGAGTTTCTGGCAAACGCAGATTATTACAGATGCTAACAAGTTGTTCTGAACAACATATATAAACGGGTTTTATACACAGGTACATTGCTAAGTTTAATACAATGACGAGTACTTTCATTTGGTTACATGAAAATTGAAGCTACTTGTAAATTGATTCTGTAACTTTGAATAATATAATATTTTAAAGCTGGAACACAGACCGTCGTCAAGAGTAAAGTCATTATTATTACATGTAGGTCGATTTACGACTATCCTTGAAATAAACTATTTGTCAGTTTGGCGCAAGTGGACTAGAAAAGGTTGCAAGGCAAAAATCAAAATATGTAGTAAATGTTTACAGTGTTCTTGTTTACTGACATTGACAATCTTACTCGAAAATTTGTTTTCAACGCTCATTTCCTGGTTAGTTCCTGGGAGCTATAAAACGTTTTTTGGCTGTTCTGTTGTGTTATGTTGATACTTTGGTTTGTATGTACTAAGCAAGAAGGGAACGTACCTAGACTGTTAACAATAAATGTGATTAGTTAGCATTTATATGAATGCATAATGATACTAGTAAATGAGATTCTGCAATGAAAAGAAGCTTGTCCTCAGTAACATAATAAAATAACATTATCTACCGAAAGATAGTTGTCAATAAATATTATAATACTCTGGACACGGGGTATAATGGGAATACCGGAAACGCCAATTTGCCATAGTGTCACGCAGGTTGTTAAGACTTTTTTATACCTACTTTTAAGCAAATAATATTTACTTGTATTATAAATGTTGGAATCTTTCTATCTGATTATGCATATAAAATATCGTTTTAAGATCAAGAGGAATTGCAATCATTGTTTTTTTCAAATGTCACCAGCAATTTGCTTTGCAATGTACAATTTTATAGTTATTTAAAAATGACATGCTATAGAAGGTGATATACTGATACTTACTTATTCTAAATTCTAAAGTGAATATTTATGAATGAAATTGGATTTAGTGTGCTGTTATTATTGCTTGACATGGAGAGGTTGAGTTCACTCACTTGAAAGGATTTGGTGCGCTACTCAGGGAGTATTTATGGTTGAGACGAACTGAAGGAATGGAGACTAGTATGTGATGGAAGAAACTTTAATTCTCCGTCTGTTTTGCCCTTCTCCTGGAGAGCTTAAGATTCTTTCGCTCTTTTAAGCACAGTTCGACAGAAATCCCTGTATAACAGAAGTTACAAGTCATGCAGAGAGCAGTCACTCAGGGTCAGGCAAAAGATCTTGGAAAGTTAAGGAAAGTATATATGGCACAGTAGAATTGCAGTATTTATAACTGCTAATAGCTATAAGGTTTTCCTCAATTCTTTTTTGGTAGGTACATACACAACTACAACAGTCCTTTTACAGTCAAATTGAAAAATTACACCAACAACTCTGAACAAATTGTGCATGTAGGTATACATGGGAAATACAGTTGATAATGTCTTACAGTATGGGCCGATCTTGTGCTATGCTCTTTCCAAAGTCTCGATAGAAATAATGGCTGATAAAATGGGAATTACTGTACGGAAGAATAGACTGAAAGAAGCGTATCACAAAGAGAACTGTCTGTACATACATCATTAGAAATTCAGTTCGAAGCAATCGCTTTATATATTTTCAGTGGGAAGAAAGCAAGGAGGAAAATCTATGGAAATCTTGCGCTTTCCTTACATCTTACCGGTGTTTCAATGCTATTTCGTATTTCATTTTTATTCTCTCTTTAGTGTCACTCTGCTTCTAAAGAAATTTTGTCGTAGAATAAAAGTACATGATAAAGGAAGCTTTTAGCAACCAACTCTCGTTACGAACATGTAATACACCCAACAACTCTTTTATTCATACTGCTAAAGCTAAAAAGACTCTTGCTCCTTTGTCAAATAATCTGTATGCTTCGTCGAATAACACTGTAGGTGCTTCTCAAATAGAACATTGCGCATTGCTTTACATACACGCTAAAGCTCAACCTCCAGCTACTACCTCACCGGAATCTATCTTTATACATAGAAAAAGACCGTTTTACTTAGGGTCTTATGTAACATTTGCTATAGGACTACAGGTACAAAGCATTTTAACTTTAGCTACATTATTATTACATATGTGCTTTGCATAATGTATGTTGTGTGAGAATATCACATTAAGGATTGAGAGAATTCCTACTGTGTAACTTCGAAAATGAAACTGGATGAAACTAAAAATTTCAATGGTAGCAATGTAAAGCCTGAGATTTGGATTTCTATGTAAAAATGCGACTCAAATGTTACACGAGTTCAAAAACAGAAAGTTAGATTCATATTGACTCGCTTAAAAACCAAATGGGTTAAACTTTATTGTGTGTTTACTTGTATGAAGAACGTCTGAATGATTTTAACAACAGGACTACTGTGACATGTGCTTTATATTAAAACGACGAGTGTATTTCAAAACTTCTAATATTTATTGAGATTAGATAAATACTCGGAAATACAGATATTGCGTTTTAGTTTGTATTGTTGCATAATAATCGAAAGTTAATATAAAATGTATCTCAATATTTGAATTTGATACATCCTTTGTAACGCATTTATGGTTGCTTTTACAGTTTCATAAATTCGGATGTTGCGAAACGCTGTAGAAGGAAGCATCGTAATAAGTTTAATGCCTTTCAGCTAGATTGAAATTATATGTTGACTTTAATAGAAATGACACAACTAATTGTTTTCATAAGTTTACTAATAATATTATGTACTTTATCTTACTATTTACCCAAGTACAACGAATCCATTAAATAAGAATTTAATTTGATAGATATGTATTCATCCATGCTACAGCTGTGTAGCTACTAATGTAGCTAGTCTGTTAATTATATTAGCAAGGGTTATAATTACTAAAAGTTTGTTTGCCATTCTAATAATCTGCTAGAGAGAGAATGCTGCCAGGGTGATACTTGGAATCTAATTTTCATTCCAGGATATCGTTCCAGTGATTCCAGGTTGTAGGAATTGAATTTCAATCTGTTTATGAGTAAATATAATAAACTCTACAGTTTTTATCTACGTCCTGAAAATAAATAATTAATGGTATCGAAGAACTGTAATGTAACTTTCAGGAGTTTCTACATGTATTTTGTTAGTAATGTTGCTGTTGCTGCTACATGCAAACAACACAGAAAAGTGTACATAAAGTATAAAATATACATAAATTATTGCACTCTACAAAAGCTGGAAGTACCGGTTAATTAACTTAGATTAGTACATTAGTATAAGATGTAGACAATTTACTGCATTTCTGCCCTTTAATAGGGTATGGCGAATGTAAAAGGCACTCAAAAGGTAGTAATGACGTACATAGTTTTGTTAATTCTTGGAGAACCGTTACCGAGTTAAACTAAAGCATAACAATTATCCGTTAGTTGTGAATGCTTAATTCATGAGTTATGAAATTATCTTATCGTTAATTGATATTGCATATTGTTTTAAATTAATGGTGGCGCACACTTTGAACCTTAATCCGGCGACGAATGTGAACACAGCGAAAAGTCAATGGGTCGTATTCAACGGTTGCGATGCTCTAAAATCACTTCATATTCCAGAGAGAAGTTGTATGTGGGACAAGGGCGTATCTAGGGGGGGGGGGG
>JABASD010002454.1:0-26655 GCA_019776165.1 Pogonognathellus flavescens
AATCGGCTTATGACACTTCTGGTGGTTTGCTTGTAAGTATGTTTATGTATGCTAATAATATCTGTATAGTAATAACCGCTTTATTAAAATTTGAATGTGGATTTATACGTGAGAGAGCACGTATCATTTGATACAGTTGGTTACAGTTGGAGTGTTGAAGTCAAAGAGCCTCCCATGTAAAATCCACACTCTTGACTCATCTCATCTACTTAAAGATCAAGTCATTGTCAGTTTTTGCCATGTCTGTGCTTTAGTCAGTCAGAATGAAATACAATGCAAGTCTTTCATTTTCAAGAAGTCGCATACTTGATAGTCAAGTCCTCTGGTGGACTGTCAACTTTCAAGTGGGTTTAGTGGTAGTTCTTCATTCCAAACGCCACTCTTAGGCCAGTCACTCTGCTAATGCTGAGTAAAGATCCGCTCTATAAGCTTTAGATAGCCGAGCTTCTATAAAGAGCATATCCATGACATGACTGGATAATAATGCAGCTTTATTTTATAACATAACCTACATATTATACATTGTATACGACACGCAGAGAAATTGAATTCATCAACGAATATGCCTTATCTGATCTTTCTAGTAAAAAAAGTTGCGACAGACTATAAGATCTATGTCTGTCACACCAACCTCTCTCTCTCTCTCTCTTCTATCACTCAAAGATCAGCAAAGAATAGAGACTCAGGTTACTGTGTAATAAAACAAATCGTGTTGAAGTATGCATAATACTATAATATTAAAGAGAAGGCACTTGTAATATTAAAACTACTTAACCTTGTTTAAAAATGAGATAGCTATTTACTTAATAGACATTTATTTGTGCATGGTGATATGCCACTCTTCGCAAGAGAAGAACTGGAGCACTCTCTCAAGTTTCGGGCTCTTTTACAATTTGTTTTAAGATCGCATTTTCCGAAGGTAGCCATAAATTAAGCCAATAGACTTTCTCCGTGTTGTATGCAAAATGCAACCCAAAATTCAGTTGATGTTTAGTTCTATTAAGTTTTCCGGATTGTATGCATCTGATTCCCTTTGTACTTACAGAATTATAATATTCACGGACTTCACCGTTACTTATTGCACGAGCATAACAGGATTGAATGACAACGGAGTTGAATACAACACTGTAAGGCGGACGTAAAAAAGTACACAATTACAGGCAGACACAAAAGACAATCCTATATAAATATAACGTACTTAGCTTGCTTTATTTAAGAAGAAAGGTGTAACCGTTTGACCCCATTTTTGAATTCGACGTTTTTCTTGGCCCTAAAAACACTTACTGAACGTTAGAAATAATTACATGATTTGATTCGGTCTGTGATAGACATACAGACATAACTTTCCTTTAAGGTAGCTTCCTCTGCTTAAAGTTAGAATTATTAAATCGAATAAAGGGATTGCTCACACCTTTTATTGAAAACCAGGCCTTGGAAGAAGGTTATAAACATTTCTATGGAAAATCGTATTTTATGAGATGATTGAATTGTTGACTAATTCTGGTATAGTGATTGATCATTGAAGCATTTCGGGTATTGACAATAAGAGATAAATAAAAGCATTATCTGCCGCTTCGTGTCCAATCTTTGGGTGCTGTATTTTGCTGCATAGTATTTCACTGTAGCTATAACAGCTAAGGAAGTTGTAAGCGAAGTATATGGATCTACGACAGTGAATATTACACAATGAGGTTGTATCCGTGGAAAATGAGAATATAACTGTCTTCTTTAACTCTTCATTCTCCGTGCTTATCCTTTAGATCATATACTAAATTGCGTTTTTTCCAACGGAAAAGGAACGAGTCGTATTTTATTCCAATTTTTCTGCTGTGTGAGCAAAAGTGTCTTTGGCAAAAGCAGCGGAGTCAGGAGACTTGCATCATCGTACATGTTAATCGACAACTATTATCGACTAAGTTGACTGACTCATGTTCCTTCCCGAACTTTATTATACATATTGTGAAAAGGCAAGAAGTGGAAGGCGGGTGCGTGGAGAAAGCGGAGAAAAGCGGAGAAAGTCACTCAGCGTTTAGAGCTCATTTCGGGAACATTTCCTAAATGCTTTCCTTCCTTTTCTTCGCTTCCTCTCCACATAATTCACTCGCAGAACGTCGCTAATAAGCCCATCTCATCATTCCTCCCAACTTCTCCACTTTAACCATCCTTCCATCAGCTTCAACTTTATCATGGCTTACCAACCACCACCCAAAGATTTGACACATTTGTGTCACCCGTCAACTCCTCATTTCAGCCTTCCCTCATCTGATTTAACATCTTTCTTATCTTTTCCCACATAATATGCAAATAGTTTGAAGGAGGAAAGCTTTAAGGAAGGAACTGTGCCGAAGGACAAATAATTACCAATATAATCTTTGTAAAGCTGCAAGTCAAAATAATTCAAATCATGCATAATATTACGTTTTCCCATTTACATGTACTGTATAGTATCAGTTTCTTCGACATGTCTAATCAATAGCATTAGTTTCCGTATTTGTTGTCGATGGTAGTAAAGATGGAGATAAAAGCTTCAGGCAATCGTCCAATCTTGTTATGATATCCTCGACATACCATACTCCCTAACCAAATTGTTGATTTAATAAGCGTAAGTTTTGTGTGTACAAGAAATATATTTAGCTATTTTAGCGTGTAATTTCACCATAACTGTTGTAATTAGTAATTTGTGTTTAATACCTGGGAGGCAGTTTTAATGTGTACATTTGAGATGATCTTTGATCGCTGTATGTAATTTTATTACTTCACCTTGTGGAGGGACTTGTATTTTGTATAGTACTGTACAGTTGTAGCTAGATTTACTGCAACAGACTTGCACATTAAAGATGAAAATACATCATAGTTCGAAAAACTAAATGTTGCAGGAATGCAATAGTGTAGATATAAATGAATGAGTATTCTCCACCAGGAATTTTGTAAAGAAATGCGGTGGGGTAGGTACATTTAGTAGTGACTTTTTCTATTTCTTTTGTCCCATATTTTTGTCAAACTTGAGTCAGCACGGCAGTATTATTAGCAATGAATAAAGGAGATAAGGGCACTTAATGTATTGTCATTTATTAATTGGATTGCTCCAACAGCAAAGAATCTCTCATGCCATCCACTCCGGGTAACCCGCAAGGGTATACATTACACAAAATGTGTACCTAGTACCTAACTATAATATACCGAAGAAAGCATTTCGAGTGTGCATTTGATAGCATTATTTTATTACATTTATTGAGGATCGAATGATATTTATTTATCTGAATGGTTATCCCGTCTGTCTGTCCGTCCGTTTGTACGACAACGTGAGAATATGGTACAAACTTCATACAGGTATTCCAGGCTACTGTAATTTCCAAGATGGGACAATCAGTCAACTCCTTCATGATATTTTGTAAAAAATTAATGCAACAAGGTCGTATGCAGGCGGCCTGGAGGAATAACTTCTTAATTTCTACCCGAAGTCCGAGAAAATTCAAAAATTTGTCTCCAAATTTCCAAAAAATTGTCTCCAAAAACGTCCAAAAAGGAATTAACCTTTTTCACATTACCAAATGTTAGATACGCTCTTAAAGATGCTTATTTAACGCAAGCATTTTGGATGTAGTATTGGACCGGTTTGCTACTGGCTGGTCGAAAATATGAAATGATGGCATAAACGAACGAGGCCCAGATGCTTACTAAATGTGGGAACTCTCTTAATTATTTACACATTCACTGTAGTATTGCGTCACACATTTTGTCTGTAATATAAATCCATGCGCTTGGTAGGTAGGTATTAGCAAAATTAATTGTAATTACCTGTCTGGATTGAGTGAGAGGTCGGTTCCCAACGAACGGCATAATTTTTCTGTTTGAATTATGGTTACTACAACATAATGACTTTTAACCCGTAACACTCACATGAAAGGTACTCTAATGCTATTAAAAGAACGTTTTAAATTGAAAACGACAGGGAGTACAAGAATTGTCCCTATAGATGCATGTTAGGGAAAATCGGGTTAAAAGTTTCATTTGAAGCATTCGCGTCTAGCTACTTGGTGCACATTTATTATAATATTGGCTAGGAAGCTTTTAGGAAGAGAGAAACGTGTAGGAGAACAATATTAGAATATTTTATACTCTCCTGAGAGTGCTGTAACTGTAATCCTCCTATACATTTCAGCATTTATTATGTATGAACTGTGAATCTTCTATGTGTACTTACGTACTATAGGTGATAATGTTAATGGAAATGTCAGACCGGTATTTTCTATTCGCATTTCACTAGAGACAAGTTTCTCTTAAGACGCGACGTTGACAAAAATGTAGATTGAATTTCAACATGCAAAATGTATTTTCAAGCATTCTTCTCTCGCAGTCGGAGTTTCGAAGGTGCAATAACAAAATTGGCTTCGACTTAAAAAAGTTCCTTTTTACACTACACAATGAATGTATTGCTTTTCTCATCATTCCATCATCCATCCCCTACTAACCCCATTGTCAAATTGATCAACAGAAGTATGTTGATCCCTCCTCCTCAATTATAGCTACCATATGTCCCGGTATTTACAAGACAGTCCTGTTTAGAAATAACGTCCTCGAAAGGTATTCAAATTGTATGCAGCTGCAAAATGAATGCTTTCCTATTCCTTCTAAAAATAATTTATTTCTCCGAATGTACATTGAGAATTCGCAATTAAATCATTAAGATTGTGGCAGTCGCAAACTTACAAATGACATGCACCAGAAACGATTCGCAGTTAGCACAACTGACTATGAGTTGTGCCACAAAAACCAGTTTTGCTCTAATACTTACAAACATTCTGCAGAACTACACTGACTTACCTATGCAGGGATTATTAGATTATAAGTAGCGTAACACGTTTTTCCTACGGCAGCTGCGTGACAGTCACGATACATTTATGATTGAAGATTTGATTCTGATAAATGGGTGAAAGTGTGCCTACCCGTATTTCTGCATGTCATGTTTGTTCTCTTTTATGTTTACATATTCATTATTAGATTTTGCAAAGGACAATCTGCCAAGTGAGTTTCCATTCCAAGGGATGTGGAACCTTAAGTATGTTTTTTTGAACAAGGCTGCACATAGGACTTATGTAAAATAAATGATGGTTGGTGATTTATCAATCATCATCATCACAATAGACAAGCTCTGTTAGGGCAGACATTAGGTAGTATTTTGTCAAGCCCAAAAATTCGATCAACCTTGACGAGACAAACCCAAATCGTGTAACATGTACTAAATGCATAATGCTCATTTTTGAAAAGCACATCATACTCAGAAGAAACATTTAACTAGGGAATAAGCAATATACCCACCGGACCCACCTATTCTCCGAAAATTAACATAAAAACGTTTCAGCCCATTCTATAAGCAGGTTTTCCCCAGAGAGGGGTAAAATCATGACGAGTTAAATATCAACTAAAGAATTCCCAGATGGATTGCAGGTACCTACATGCATAACTATATAAATAAATACTCTGAAGTTGAAGTGAGATATATGTACCACATTTGTCAATTGTCAGGCAAATTAAAACTTTCTTGGCTTACATCATGTAATGGTTAATTTGTATGGAAAAGATAGATGTAGAATCTCAATTAACCGTGTGTCTTTAGTCTTTACCGGAGTTTGTCTTGTGAGACGTAGAAATGGAAATGACTTCATTGAGACGCACAAAGTTTTAAAGCATCACACCAAGACAAAAGTTTAAATCCAATATTAACAACCAGTAGACCTTGGACTATTAGAAGCTGCAGAGGAGTATTAGTAAAAGGGTATTTGCTAATTAAATTTCACATTCTTAACTTCTTTTGCAAACGTTTTGCTAATTGTTTAGCGTTACCGGTTGAAATTGAAATAAATCGCTATACGCCCACCTACTACTACTACTAGGCTTATATTAAAAACATCTCAAAGAATATGAACTTTTAAGTTCGTATGTATATTCATATTTATCACTTCACATTATCAGGCTTCTCTTATTAGATTTGCCTCAGAAATTGTAAGAATTTAACTCGAATAATTTATTAGAGATTACTGATCACATCTTGCACTAAATTCCTTGACATTAATTGTTTGACATAGTATAACATGCAAGGACTTGAGCGAATATCATGCAGCAGCACAGCCTTGCAAAATTATGATGTAGGATGAAGAGAATTGAAGCGGATAAACGGACGAGTTATATTATAAAATTTGTTTTGACTTTGACATACCTATGTGACAGTTAATTGTGCATGCGGGCAAAACGAGGAATGTTTTATTAACCCAAGTGAATGAGAAAGAAGCGGTGAACATTATGAGCCACAAAATGGGACAGTTGTGAACTCACGTCATGTCATGACTGTGACTCAGAATAGAGTCAAAGGAGATTCTTGCAAAAAGCGCGACTGCACTCCTATTACCACATAATATAATTGCACATACATAAATGCTCGTTGAGCACTAGGAATATTAGTAGAATCATAACTGTAAATGTATCACATTACATACAGCAGTTTAACGTAGCGAAGCGATACAACAGGAGCATGACAAATTCATGACTGAAGGGACGACCTGGGCACACTATTTCCTTGTCATTTGCTACCCAACCTCTTTTTTGATTTGAAGACTTCTACTCAAAATGTTTCGGTTACGGTTGTACCTGAAGTATTTTAAACAAAAAGTAAACGCTAAAATATGCATGTGCATTTCATCTTTTGCGTTTGCACAGACACAAAAATGGCGATGCACAATTTCTGAGAATGTGGAGACCATAGTACATTAAATTGATGCACTACACAATCACCACTTAACCATCACTTTCCTGTTTTGCCATGCGTTTTATAGTGCTTAATTTACGTACGTCCTTCATGTAAACATACTATAAATATAACATACGTATAATATTTGCATAGAGTGAAAGTTGTATTTGTATATTATGTATATTATTAGGATTTAATGTGTACATTATTTATTTTCCCAGTTTAGTATGGACAGAGTATATTGCTTATACAGGATGTAACAATCTGTATCCATTCATCTCTCATTATTTTTAGGTCTGTGTAAATTGAGTTAATTTTACTCGTAGAATTGCAAACTGTACACTGATCTACTAGTATGTTCGTTTCATGGAATCGACATGAAATTCCCAATAAATTATGTTTCTCTCCTGACTCTTTCTCCAATTTTAATTGCAATTGCATATAAATTGTGAGGGAGGACTCTTATTTGCATCGATTAACTTTTTCTGCCTCCAATTTCACAAGTCGTATAATATATTACACCAACACGAACGAGTGCCGAACCACACCCACACACATGTAGTTTATTTGTATCTACAAATAACTAATACATTACCTAAATAAACCTACTTTGCCTAGGTACTTTGCGTAAATACATCTTTATAGATGAGACTATTCAAACAAAATACCTATTATGCAGTCAGTATAATATTATTGGTATTGGTAACATAGGTATATATAATACATGCACCGATGCACCTACGCACACTAGACACTAGACACCTATAGGCAAGCACCATAACGTATACTAACAAGTACTTAAGTACACTGCACTATATACTTTAATACTATTAAGAAGGTGTTTACAAAACAAACCTTCACACAACAACTGGTATCGTAATTCCAAAACAACCATTACATTTGCCCAGGTAAAATCAAGTAACGGAGTAAACAGTGACATTCTGACATTGCTTGTGAACTTAACTGTAGCTGTGACATCGGCAAAAACCGCCAAAATGTGTTGGAGCACTATTGCAATTCCCCAATATACTCGATGTATTTAAAAATATAATTCTTTCTATAACACTTTCAAACATAAATGAAATTCACGTAGTTCTATTTAGAGTACGTTTAACAAAGCAGTTCCTGTAAAGGTCATAAACGAGTTGCCCGATTGACCCCATCTTCGTCGAACTTATGTAGCCTTCCAATGTACCTCTTTAATACGATTACGTTGAAAATGATTATCTCCAACTATTCTTCAGTTATCTTGCCTACAGACAGACAGACACACAACGTATTCGCATATAAGTAACTCCGTGTGTATTTAGTATGGGAATTTTACTCTGGTTACACGATCCATCTACAATTGTGGTATTGATGGTGCTATAGTATGATATTTTCGTGGGTGTTGATGTGTTGGAGTTGTTGATCTGTGAATGTTGTGTTGGATCACACGCTCACAAGTCCCACAACAAACAACGCAGTTACTGGTGAACATGACAGGAAAAACAATTGCGTTGTTGGCTCACGCAATACAAAGGAATTTGGTCTTTGAACTGTCCTCTTTCTATTTCCATGGCATTACTGAATAAATGTTAAAAGCGAATTCGATCACAACAAGTCTTGTATACAACTGATCATATCTTCAACTCACTTAACTGTCTTCGCTATTCTCACAATTCCTATAGACGCCCCCCGTTTTCCTTTCAACTTCTTCTCTCCACTTCTGCTAACTAACCAAGGACGCACTTTCTTTGATAATAATGCTAGGGGGTACTTACACTTAATCTATAGATGTTATTAATAATTGAGTATCCACGTTGTCTGATTTCTCCTCCCGATCTCAACCGCAAAACTAACATGTTTTCTCTCTGAACCGTAAGCACAAGCATTGAGTCTGAGATTGTAACGGAGCTTTGGACAAAAACTTCAAAGACTCAACTAAAGAGCACTTTTCAGTCCCACCGGCAAATCCCTTTACCTATAAATTACAAAAGAAAGTTTCAATCAAAGATGCATTGTACAGATACAGACCTTGTACTTTCGCGTAACCGGAGTAAAACAGGGCAAGTAGTATTCTCCACTTCCTTTGATATCGAAATTCGCTCTTTCATGTATTATATGGCTATGGTATATGAGATGTTATTGAGAACTCAGAAGAACAAGTGCCGAATATTATTATTGTTGTTACGAATGAAAGTGTGATGGAATTGCACGTATAGTTGTAAGTATACTCGGATATAGTCAATGAAAAGAAATATAGAAGGTGGATTGTTCGTCATAGAAATATTACAAATAGAAGGTTATTGGAGGGGGGGGGGGGGGGTTAGAAACGGGGGGGGGTTAGAAGAAGCACACCTACAGGTCACAGTGTGAAGTATTAGCTTGTATCCGGTATTCCCATTCGAGTGTGTATGTGGTTATAATAGTACAATATTGCATTTGTCAATGAAGTGAGTAATCTGTTGAACCTTTACAGATGCAAGGTAGAGCTTAAGATACCAGACATATCCGTATTATGCTTACGGCTCTGTCTGTCTGACTCATCTTCACGTTTCAGAAAATACATAAACATGACAGGAATTCGGATTTTCCTTTCTTCTCAGGAAACACATGCCCATTGCCATTGTATTATCTGTACTTGTAGTACAAAGGTAGACTCATTGTTCTGTTCTTTTCTTCAATTCATTCAACTCTTCAAAAGTTTCGTTCAAATGAGATTTTTGAAGTTGAAATTTCACATAGTTCTACATACAAGAAGTTTTACTTCTACTTACAGATATTGGCAACCTTTTTACTTAGATGTTCACGTCAGATACGAGATAAGCTCTTTAAATGCTTCAGAGGTCGAATACACATATACCGGGCGAGACGGCTTTTCAAAGAAAATAAAATTAATCCACGAACAATCAAAACTGATCTGCATCAAGCTTTATGTCTGTGATCCATTTGCATTGGATGGGATGAAAGAGATTAAGTGCCTAACACAGAAGCTTCAATAGACAAAGTATCTGTTTGTGCATAAGACTATTCGTTAATTAAACCGTTTCATATTCTGCCAGAGGAAAGTTAAAAACAGTTTAATAAAGGATGTCGTAGTATGATAATTAGTTTTCGTTTGATCAGGTTTGACAGATAATGAGCTGAAAATATATACCGATACATAAAAGATTTTAGTAATTAAACATCATTAATATACATGAATGATTTACTAAACTTTTAAAGAATTTTATTGAAATCTCAAAGGTTGTATCTACTTTTACTTATAATCTCAGTTTGAAATGTGTTTAAGAAGAAAACAAGGCACAACACGTACATAGATGTGTTTCAATGCTGACAGACAGAGATATAAGTCAAGAAATCTGCAGGATGGTATTTCAACTCATTACTCATGTTTTAGTGCAGTTACACTTACACTGCAACATAGTATACTTACTTAGTCTGTAGAGAGACGGGCGGTGTTCCGGAACTGAATCTCTACATTGGAATAAAACAGAAATTGTTTCACCAGGCGTGACGAAAAACTGATTTTCTCCGGAACGCTGAAATTTTCTGCAATAGTAAAAGTCCAAAGTTGGACAGCACTCCGGAAAGCGTTCTAGAACTCATGCCGAGTATTTTTTACCGTGCAACCCGGAAAAGAAAGCAAATTGCTTTGCCAGGCGGAATGGAACGTGAAAAGAAACGTTAATTAGATTTTTCTTTGTTCCTTGGTATAGGAATGCAGAACGAAACGCTAATCTTTTTAAGTTTGCGGAACGAAACGCTAAATTGGTACCTACCTATACTTACGTAGTTTTCCAACCATGTTGGAATGTGAAGCGTCAATTTGCAACTACTTTCGTATTGCCATTTCCGTTAAGAAAGCCGTGAAAAAATTTCTTCTCGCAAGTGAATTTATAGCAAAGTGATTGAGATTGTTGGCGGATCGTGCCGTGATGGGTGGAGCGGACCGTAACTGATTATTGTGCGGAGCAATCGGACATGTGTGTTGTGGTGTCATAATTGATGATCTGTAGTTCTCGGAAGCTCTCTGCTTGTCCACTCCCGTTTATTTTAGATATTCGGCAGTTGGTTGAATTGGGCTGTGGAGCTTATGAGATGAGTCGGATCAAATTAGATCACTGGATCGGTAGTAATAATACCTGTCCCACTTCATTTCATTCTGCGTTTCTACATAAAATATATGGACTGTGAATTTCACGTGTAAAACCCAATAGCCATTAGACACCAGTGGGTGGTCACACCGTGGTTTGCCCACGCCTAGTAGATACTTCGTGCACTTTAACATTTTATCTTCACATTTTTTCAGTGTAGTGACGCATTTTTTATGTGTGGGGGTGAGGGGAGAGGTCAGTGAGTAGACTACAGTTTCACTCACCATCTAAAATGTAACTGACATGAGTACCTTTTAGTCTGTAAAAATATTCCATCAACTATTGTTCCATGTTTTGAATTTTTTGTATTGCTCTTAAGAATCATCTCTTGGTTCTTTGTTAAGATCGAATGGCTGAGATCCAAATGTTAATACTCTCTGGATATTTGCCCACAATACGTGATCATATGCCTACGTGTTAAATTGCCTAACATTAGTTAGATAAAATATTGTTGGACATGTCTTTCACATACTTTCACTTGTTGTCTTCTTCGTCGCTCTCCCAGTCAGTTTCATATAGATCCTCATGCTTTTTGTTATTAAACTGTTATGCATTAGTTCACTTCACATTAACTGTCAACTCGTGTATCTCTTAATTCGGAAATAGACATATTGTTTTGTCCTTTCGTCTCTTCCAGAATTACACTGCAACTGCCAACTGCTATCACTTACAAATTAGAACCACAGACATTATTATCTGTATGTCTAGTGTAGGTTATTGTTAAGTAATACCTTAGAACCAGAAATACATCAGAGGAAGAATGGATGAGCCAATAATAATATGCTCTGGCGGCTTCACATCACATATTGTGTACACCACAATCTTTTCTACGGATAACTCATCCTTTTCCTTTGTTTTCCCTTTGTTCGTAAAAGCAGCATTAGTGTCATTTAGGTATTTGTTATTGTTCTTGGCCTACTTAATGTTTCCTCCACGCCATGCCACAAAGCGAAGCAACATTACCGGCGAATAACCTTTGTTGTTATTACACATGCAGAAATCTACCTCAACTGATTTCCCCGTAGTAAACACCTTCTGCTCAACTTCTTATACATCTTTATAATGTACCTGGCTAAAATTCTCTTTTGAGTCCTACAAGAACAACAATAGTATAACAAGTACCTATACCTCTTAATGTATTATTTCATATAGCAAAAATGCATTTATAAATGTGGAGCGAGCCTTTTGTTTTAATTCGATGCTTAAAAAATCACTAATTATAAGACCATTACCTTACCAATGCTTTTACCAGAATTACCTAATTTGCCATTTGTACCATTTCTTTAATTAAACGCGGTATTTTAATTATAACTACATTACTTGCCCAGCCTAATTGATGACAGCATGAAAATTGTCAACCTAATAGATGTGGTGACAATGCATTGACACAGAATTACATCAACGTTTTTCGAGAACTTAACCTATAGTAGGTGAGCTAAAAGCGTCTAGAACTATCGAAGAGACACACGCTTGCGTTTGAACAGGAAACCTGTAAATATTTTGTCTGCCAAACAAAGCTTTGCAAATGCTCATGTGCTTTGTGCACATGTTTATGTGAAACTCATGTGCCATGCTATTGTACAGATAACATTATGCATTGGTTTTGCACTCGAAATATTTTGCAGTGCTTCATACTTGATACGTGTGTGTGTGATCTGTGTTGAGGATGTCTCGTCGCATATATCGTGTTAGTGTCTCACATAGCAGGGAAAGAGAGGATGTGCATGAATTGTATGTATAGGAAGAAGTATAAGTAGAAGAAGCTAAAACAGCATTGGTTGTTCGTGTGTATCTGTTCGTGAATGTATGTTGGCTAGGTCTGACTGTGACACTGTGAATCCTCAACGCAAAAGGCAGCGTACCTTTTCTGAAAGTAAGCAAAGGAAAGTAAACGAGGAAGGGAAGCGAGCCCAGCCGTGCCATCGCGTCGGTCGTGATGATGGTTGCGCTAAGACTACAATATTCATACGAGGCATCGTATTCGTGTTGTAACTGTCTCTGGGCCAGAAAGCTTCACAGTTCTCATCCGATTCTTGTGCATATTGGCTCTTCTGTCTTATTCTCAGTTCACAAAGCGAACAGGCTCACACAGAGACACACTGAAGCATCAATTACTGATAGAAGCAAGCAAAGCGAAGGAAAGCAAATCAAATAAACGGTCCTGATATAGCAAACAACAGAACAACATTTCCAGCAACTCAACGGAAATCTTCTACGACTATTTGCTTTCTTCTTCCCTTCTCTTCGTATTGTCTCACTCACTACATGAGCAGTCCCATCCTACACAATCAAACAAAAAGGAAATTAAATTTTAAATAATAAACCTTTCACAAACTGACTGTGGTTACGTTTTTGTTTACAATCTTCGACGAATATTTCCTTCTCTTCATTGTTTTTCTCCCTTTGTACCATATTTCGACGTAATTCATATAAACAAGTTTTCTCAAACACGTAATTAAGTTTGTATATGCAGTGGTTATTTTTTGACATTGAAAGCAATTTACAAGTTTCCTGCTGTAATAAATAGTGTTTGTGGACAAATAATTTAGTTACTACTAGTAGTAGTAGTAGTGAAACGATTATTATAATTTGACATCTAGCAAGGAACAGACTTACATTTGTTTGCTTAGGAAATTCTAATAGCGGATTGAGATTTCGTCCAAGATTTGTTGTAGACTTACTTGTCTGCAGAATTAATTCATTTTGAATGTCACTCTGCTGCCTTCCTACACATGAAACTTTAACGTAGAGACTCGCACAGTTTACTCAGTGGATGTTTCCTATAAAGAAAACTTGTTAGATTCGGTTTACAGTCTTGTTGAGTACACAGAGTGTGTGCAACTCCTTCTACTCAGCAGAACTAAACACAAACGCTCTATCTGTACTTGTTTGAATAGAGACCCTTTAAAGTAATAGTGCAGTATTGATGTGAAAAGTCTTTCAGCGATATCTGTCACATTAATTCGCCTGGACTGGGATTTAGTCCATGTTGAATTACACATGTGCTTAAGAGCAGACCATAGCAGCTGCTAACCATAAGTTACGTGGACAGGTCTTAAGCCAATGCGGACATTGGAGAAAGAGGAAATGAAATTGAATTTGACAAGAACTCAAGCGAAATCTGAACTTAATTGAAAATCACAACGTATGAACGGAATACAAACACGGGGTAATCAAGGACTCGCTTAATCTACTTTTGGATTCTTGAAATCAATATAAATTGCTTCTTTTCGTCAAGGAAATTTCCACAGCGGCCAATCGTAATCACAATCTCATACAGTCATCAATCCACTATTCTTTCTTTCTTATCTTCGTCCAAGATTACAGGAAGGAGAACGATTTTAGTCTCAATTGATCTTGAACCCAAGTTATGCTAAAAAATTCTTCTGTGTTCTCCTGAAAGAGAAATTCGAACTGTAAGTTGCTCAGAGACACTTACCTCCCGTTTTTCAAGAATAAGATAATCTTCCTTGGCATCTCATCAACTTCTTCTGACTCAGTCAGTAAAATCCTCTCTGCTTCTCTAAAGGTATGTGCTGCTTCTTTCTATGCAAAACTTTCTATAATTATTTTCTACAAAATGCAAACACTTACTTTAAGTATTTCCAAGTGTTACACTTGAACCAGTTGAAAACAAATCTGCGATTCTTTCTGTACTCATCTACCCACGACTGTCTACAGTCCCTACTTTGTAAACATTTAAGACAATATGCAATAATGAACATAACTATATTAATTTTATTTCCTGTCCCTAACGAAAGGGAAAAGATTTATCTCTCGCTAAGTACGAGTAGGTAGTAGGTAGTGATTGTTAGCACTTTCATGACTCCATATTATTTTCAAAACTTTTCTTTTAGTTATATCTGTAGTTTTGTTGAGACAAAGTCTTTAGACGATCCGAGTTTACTCTGAGTTTTGTTCGTTCTCTCCAGGCACTTCGCTGAATCATCTTATTGTCTAGGCTTGTCATTGTATATAGGAAACGGAATCTCACGCACTATTTCCTATGAGCTGGTTGGTTGAGTCAATTCATCATCCCACACCACCGTGTCCTTTTCTGTCTGTATTTATACAAAATGTTTCTCTGCCCTCCTGTTTAGTATAAGCTCACGCTCAGCATCCCAATGTAATTTCTACAAGATAAGTAACTTTTGGCAGTTTGTACATGGCAAGGACGCAATATCATATTACATATAGACTTAAAAAATAGAAGTTCACAAGTACTGTTAGGTATAACAACAATGTTTAATTACCACCTCAAACTTTGTGTTTCGACTGCTACAAATGGCAGACAAAGTCATGTACCAACAGTACCTATACATATCCTAGACAAAGGTTGCCACAAGAATCTCCTGGAATCTCCTTTGTTAGTTCATACCTCTACGTTTTCACTTTCTGATCTTTTTCTTTCACAGTAGCTTATTTCTATAAAGTCTAAAAGCCTGCATACCTAAAGCTTTCTTTGTTGTCTACATTTCTACATTTCTAGTTTACTTTAATACGCGAATTTCTGAGCTTTATGTGTAAGAGTCACAGACAATTGGGTTTACCTTTTATACTACAGCCATAATATGTACATGCAGATTTACTAGATACCAGATCTGACCTTGTTAAAATAATTGGGTTAAAGTTGGGTCACACGGTAATGCAAAGGATACCTTTTGCAATGCAATATCGAATTTTTATATACATAAATAAACTGCAGTTATGCAATGGGAGACTTCTAAAATTGCGTTTTATGAGTACAATAAATTTTTGTGGCAGCGGTTACATTTACATTGAACAATTTTGACTATTTTGAGAATTGTTATTCCAATCTAGAGAATAATATGGTATAGGTATCTTGTTATTATTATGATTTGGAGGAGGGGAAAATGAGGGGAGGGGAGGAATACACCTATTGACCTAATTACAATACATTTTATCTTGGTTTGGTGTGCCAAAGTAACTTCATCGATATTACGTGTCTGCAGCCAACTTACTTTGTTACTTTGTATTAAGAGTTTGCCATACTTTTGTCCATTCGTTCTGGCAATAATAATCTTTTTTCGGTTGAGAGAGTAGAGAAGCTGTAGAATACATGTGCTGTGTCTCCAACTCGTATAAGGTTTCACCTTCTTCATTTTATGGCGAAAACCCTTAAGCATCTCAGGGCAGGGTTGCTTTCTCTTTCACGAGGAACTCTCACGCAATTCTTAAATACAAAAAGCTGTTAGCTTACAGAAGCTCCTACTCGCGTATTGGTCTCACAGCTTAGCCCACCAGCCAGCAGCGGTCACATATATTCCAAACGCACCAATCTTTATGTCGCACAAAATGAGAAAATTCATGACTTTTTCTAAAGCTTCACTCCTTTAATAATACCATGTCTCTATGTCTGCAATACATCCATATCTATAAACCATTATTATACTTATACCAACCAAACGTACCAGCAATACGTGATTTATTTCTAATATTGTTCTGTTCAATGCTTGAAGCGGAAAAACGCGTAAACAGAGGCCATCACAATTTCCGCGTGTGCTCTAGAAAAAAACAAAACAAAACAAAACGTGCTACATCCAAAAAAATATTTTCTAACATGCATTGTAACGAATTTACAGGAAACGGAGTTTCTTCTCAGTTGGCCTTTGTTTCTTAATAAACGCAGTTGAGACGTGTTGGGAGCATCGATAAACGATCCCAGAAATTTTTGGGCCCGCCATATTAAATATGAATTAGCAGGAAGGAGTCATCACAATCAGTCAACCGAAGTACTATAGGTTATGATCATTTGCAATGTAAAATGCATGGACATAGAGTGGAATCTGATGTTTGGATTAAGTGAAGGATAGAATGCAAGGGTTATAATTATTTATGGTTTTCTGAAACGTCTGTCATAAATCCCGAATGTCCATTTTAGTCATCCCATTACTTGACACAATGACACAGTCAGAGACATTGTCTGAGACGGGAGTGCATATTGAATGAATTGTTGCTTCTCTGCAATAGTGACAGTGACCGTTCGTTCCATACAAAATTAAGCAATAGGGAAACAATGTTTTGTAGTAATTTGGAAGTCTACGGTAGCAACCAACCAAACCCAACGACAAAAAAACTAAAACGCAATTTGCAAATTGGACGTTTTATAAGTGCAAAGCTTACATAGCACGACAAACAGCTCGAAAAGTGTATTTTTCATGTAGGCATTTTAAGCTGAATGCCTCCCGGGCGTTTCACTTGCATATTTTACTGTACTTACCCAGGAAAATGTTATGCCATTCTAATTACACTTGGAAATTGCATTTTTCCTTAGACGCAGAAGAGAAGAGTTTTGTTATTTTATTATTATATCATTTGTTATTGTGTAAACTTTTTCTGTTGGTTCCTTTCCTGAATGGGCAATCTGTCTGATTATGTATGTCCTACTCGCAGCAAATGTAGTAGCCAGTGGCAGATTACAAGGTGCAGTTCTTTCATCTGATTGAATTATAATTTGTGGGTACAATTGTTCCCTTGTACCTTTATTAGTTACGTGAATGTTGAAATCAAATGAAGACATATAAATATTTTACCGTGTAATTGAGGCGTGGTGAAGGTTGGTTGTGTTTGTATTGTGCAATATGTTGAATTGAGCAAGAAATAATCTTTGAAAGGTTTTCCTGATGAGGTAAGGATTACGATTGTGGTTCTTTCTCCTATAGGATTATCTCGGCCCTCTAATACTAAATGCAACAATGGCAGATTAAAGCAATTTCATGAAGGACAATATTTCGCAGCTATAAGCAAACGTTTGTAAGACATTGATAAGCGTTGGTAAGACTGAATCAATCTTTCAGTCGGTGGTATGGTGGTTTCATGGTCTGTAATAAATATATAAAACTTCTACATACTTACCCTATACACTACCCAGTCTCCAGTGGTAAGCTGTACCAAAGCTAGCATTGCATCCGCATACATTACAGAGACTTTACTCAAATTCAGATTTTACAGAGAAAGAGCTTTAGCTTAAGGTTAGTCCAGGTACTGTTTATAAGAAATTCATTACTTACTGATTCTTATCATTCATGGATTTTAATAGAATCTAAAAGTTGCGCTTTATTGCTACAACCCTTGCTCCATTCATGTTTTGCAATGAGGGGTTGGTGAGACAGACATGAATAGTTAACTGGTAAAGGAAATAAAGCAACTGACAATGGGTGAACTTTACGATATGTACATTGTAGGTAAAAGTTTAAACTTTCACTAGAAAGCTTTCTTTCATACAAGCAAAATAGCAAATAGTATTTGAAAAGGCTATGTACACTGCATTTATGACAAGACTGTTTGTTAAGTTAGAAGTATGTAATTTTTATTCAAATATTTCATTTCCTACAGATAAGCACATTCATAGTATTAGACATTAAAAAATGTCTCATTTATTAAGGATTAACGACCCATAATATAGACCTTTTCATATTATATAGACCGTTAGTTAAAGGTAATAAGTTATAGATGTAGGTACTCTACAAACTACTGAAGATTAAAAGTAAAGTAAGTGGTCTTTAGCAGGGTCTTTAGAATGTCTCAGGTTGCAAAACATTTTCATTTCACTGTGGCTTCTCCTTACGAGAGGCAATGACTCCAATAATGACTTCAAACGGTAATAATCTATTGACTATATACACCGCATAAATCAAAATACGTTCATCGCCAATACAAAAGTGGTACTAAACTGTTGGTATATTTGTTAGGTGAACGAATTCATGCATTTCAATAAACTTTGACCTTTACAGAATGAGAAAATAACAAACATAAGTTTATTCTTCGAAATTATCGTACGTACCTATCTACGTCTTACAGCAGGTGAAGGGTAAACTATGGAAGGAAACCTTAGGATGGTAAAAGTTATTAATTGTTTTGAAGAAGAAAAGTTGAGACGGAGAAAAAATGTGTTGACGATGTTGCTGTCACTTCCTCAACTCGTGATTTCTTATGAATTCTTTTTCAGAAATAAATCACAAATTAGCTTTGTACTACTACTACCTAGTACCTACCTAATTGTAAGAATACCATAGCTCTGTTTGAGTTCTAATAATATTATATTAATTACAATATAACTACTATAGAATACTGCTATCCAGTTAATACCAGTTACCAGTCATAGTAGAATAAAGCGAATCCAGGCAATTTCTTCCTTATTCAGAGTTATTACGAGTTAATCTTTACACGATGGGTGGGCAAAAAACCTTGTCATCATCCTTTTTTCAGTGTAATTAATAGACATGGGTTGTTAATTCGTCACTTCTTTTATCTTCAGTATTTACATGCAGAAATTACACACAGTTATTTTATGACTCTTTGATTTTACTTTTTTATACTTCAAAGCGGATACGCGGCTGTATGAATTGCTAAGCTTCATTTCATCACTTCCAATTTAATATTTATAACCCTAGCCATGAATTCATGGCAAAAGTTAATTACCTAGTCAGTATAATTTCGAAGCGTAAGTCAAAAGTCACTCATGCATGGATTCATATCCCAAAACAACATTTTCAGTCGTCGTGTGTGGATGGAATGGACATGCCATATTTTTTTAGACACGAGAGCTACTTTTGGGAATGTATTTTTTGTTTGTGTGTCTGTCTGTACATCTCAGAGTAGAGTTGGGCCAAATGAATGACATAAATTTTGCTATTGATTTCTTAAATAAAATATGTGATATGAGATTGAATGTGTAGAATTCGAATTGGGGTAAAAATTGTTGTAATGTGAGATTTCATTAGTTGAATTTGCTGGAAAAAATTGTGTGTTTTATGAGTTGATGTGCTCTATTCGTTCACAAACTTGAATTGATGCATGTTGGATTATATTATTACATCTGCATGCAACAAGCAAATATTAAGTAACTACATTGTCCATGCCAAATTTGCCAAAGCTGAAGCATAGCTCTCTTGCGGCGTGCCAACGTCTTCCTTTTGCCAAGCCAAGATGCTATAGCGCCGTTTTTTGCGTGTAATTGTGCCCATCCCTTTTCCGATGTGTAATACATATTGAATCAACATCTTAAATAATTGAGGTTTTTAGTAATAGAATAGAAATGAAATGACCATTATATACCATGTGTATCCGGAACACAAAAGGAACACGGAACAAGTAATTTAACTCATACACAAGTTTCTTAATTAATTGTTTCGCAACATTCGGAAACTGACATTGACAAAGCAATAGAGGCAGCTTTAGGCTTTGGCATATTAACTTCCTACATATTATTTCGTGTTGTAAGACACGTTCAGTCAGACTCCACTCATTTCATTGCATGCATAGGTTAAGATAAGATGATACAAACATTAACCCAGTTACATAACATCAGCAACAAATACTACAACAAAACAAGCCCATTATTTCTACCCTTGAGAACATGACGCAATAATTTCAATCTGAAATTGAAACTTAATGCTTTACGTTATTTTGATATTTGCCAACAACTGCAAAGCGTCTCATTAACATCAATTCATCATCATTTGGACTGAAGTGAAGGTTTATATAGCCATTAATGTTTCCAACTTCCAGCTAAATTATTTCAATGTTGTAGGAGTACACACTGCGTCGCAGTGCCTACATAGAGTATGTGTACATGTAAACGAACAGATGCATACGCAGCAAATACTTCTTATTGCAAGCAATTGGTTATTTATAATTGAAAGCATAAAACAGTGTGCTGAATGTTGCAACGCAACCATTGCAATTTAAGTTGGTCCACTGTCTTCTACCATTGAGAACACAAAGCTTAATTTGCATAGTAAAATGCTTGTGAGATGAAAATGGATATTGTAGAGTCATACGTATATGCATAATATATTTCAGTATAGTATGGGTGGCATTGGTGAAGATAACACGCACAAGAAGCAATTTCAGAAACTGCGGTTAATATTCACTTTCATTTACATATATACAATCATTATGACAAACTAGGTCCGCTTTAAGTTGTACTGTGTTTGTACACATGCATACCAAAAGTTTTGCTTTAATTGTGCAAAATATATGCATGCAGAAAGTATGGTCTTACACTTGGGGATTGAATAAGGAACGAATATTAAATATAATATTATGGCCGAGCTCTTCTGTGCTATCATTCATTCGCACCGAAAATTAAATTCTGGCATAGTTATTCATCTTTTTAACTTTTGTGGTCTTGTATAAGCTGTTTGAGTTGCGTAAATGACTGTAAAATGTAATACATACATATAGTATTCTGTACATATAACATCGCTAGAATATTCTGTTAGAACTATCCTGTCAGTATAGTGGCCAATCGTTTACTCGCGTATGTTGAGGAATTGAAGTGAAAGTAATCTCAAAATGATTGGTAAGTATCTGCAATTAGTATATGATTTGATTTGTCATAGACTGTTTACTCTTACTATTAAACTGTTTATTACATTCTTAATTACAAACTTACGTAAACAAATGAAACTACTTACACTGCCAAGTGCTTTTAAAAGTAAGCAATCTCAATTTGAACGAAAGTTATAGCTTGAGCCAGTCGAAACCAAAATATTTAATAGGTAAGGTTTTATTTGATTCTTAATTATATCTGTAGTTCGTATTACAGTATCATGTGAATGCAATACATACAACCGGACCCGGCATTTTGCATTTGCACTCAGTAACTAGTTGCTAGAAAACTTAATACTACAAACAGACAACTTTAATGGCAATCTCGAATTTGAGACAATTAATAAATATACTTGTAAATAAACCTCGACCCTTCCCTAACCTTGTATTTTGTTACAGCGCAATAGTAGGTACTAGGTATTGGATTATTCATGATAAAGTAGATGACCATTACTGCAGGAAAGGAAAGATTACAATTGCATGGAGTGAGAAGAGTTAAGGGATATAAGGCTGAAAGGAATGACATGAGGCTGATAGCTGATAAGTTGTGGAAAAATACTAGAATGAATTATCTGAACTCTACTTCAATCACGATTTTTAATTGGATTTCTTATTGCTACGATTTCCGTGTTTGGTGAAACAACCCTTCAATTCTATTCCTGCACGGATGATACATATGTACACGCTTACTTTCACTCCATCAGCAAAAGAACAGTCTCCATGATGCCATGCCATATAAAAAAGGAGACAAGATACATGGCTGGAGATCGTAAACTGATCAGACATCAGACAAAACAAAATGCAGTATGGTCCAGATACACCAGACAGAATCTGTCAGATCTCTTTAAGACCAGCCAGCAATGAAAGCGTGTTTTCTTTATTAATTAAATTACGAATTTGGTACAGAGTACAGATAACTTCATTTACTCTCTTTCTAAGTAATGCGGTATAAATATTAATATTCTTCATCATAAATAAATAATTTATTATTAATGAACTCTAATGTAAGTGGATATGCTATTAGTAGAAACAAGAAGCAAGATCCTAAGTATTTAGGTTTTACACTTTCCCCTGATTTTCCCTTGTATAATGCGCATTTGTGCTTTATTAGGAAGACTATGACAAACAAAATATTTATTTACAGCCAAAGACAAATCTCAGGCTGTTTTTATACACTTAATTCGAAACAAATCTCTCATCTGAAATAGTAATCGTCGAAAAAAGGTGTAAAAATGTAGCTTTGGTTCAAAAAGAGTTATGGATTGGTCTAGTGATGGTGGAATGGTCTATTCGCTTTATATCTTCATTTCTACACTGTATATAAATGTATAAAAGTATCATAAAACAAGATGAATCAGAAAGTTGCGGGTTAGTTTACCAGCAAGTACAGTGATTGGACGGATACGTGGTTGAGTAGTTGGAGGACT
Organism: Pogonognathellus flavescens; assembly: GCA_019776165.1. Taxonomy (NCBI): domain Eukaryota; kingdom Metazoa; phylum Arthropoda; class Collembola; order Entomobryomorpha; family Tomoceridae; genus Pogonognathellus; species Pogonognathellus flavescens. The sequence continues at coordinate 22,668 of JABASD010002454.1, forward strand.
TGAGGGAACCACTAAGGAAAGCTTACATGACAATTACTATAAGAGCATTTTGGGAACTTTGACATAACTTCAGAGACTTTTCCAAAAAGGTGGGTGTGCTTTCGCAGAACATTCTTTTCATGTTTTCCTAGAAAAGATTCGTTTTACAACCTACATGCAACATTATACTTTAATAATGACATGAACCTTATTTAATGATTGCTATATACGGTCCATTATTAGTAATACTGCAAGAATGTGACATGATATGACACGCCATTTCCATCCAAGTTAGGCTGTAGGAACAAACAACGACACTTGCAACGACACTGTTCTTTCTAAAGTGCTTAGGGCAATTAATTTCCCCCAGGGAAAATATCTTACTCTTTCACAGCCAAATACATGTAGGTAGTTTCTGCTTTATGCAAATGCATTTTGACTTTCTAAGTATTTGTATTCTCAGAATACAGATATTATAATAAGTGCATTGCATATTAATGGCGGAAGTGCTACATGTAATATTATCATTTGAGATCAAAGCATAAAAGCGAAAGTAAATTCAAAGCAGTCTAAATTGGTGGTTTCTTTTAATATATGCTTAAAACAAAATCTGAGAAAAGTACTTCCATCGACATGAAAAGACATTTTTGATGAAGAGATCTCAATCTTTCAAGTTTCCCAGAATATACTATACAATATAAAGTCGGGTGAGGAATGACAAATACAACACAACGAGCTTGCACAAGAAAGGCTCTGCTAGTTACGGGCTTGGGTTGTTATAAACATCAAAACACAAACTATTCCAATTTCTAATTATACTCTGGTCGTTTGAAAAGGTCAAAGCTCATAAATTATTACATGCTCAAAAAGATAAGCATAATGAATTCTGGAACAGTGTTCTGGATATTCCTCCAGGAAGATGGAAGAGTTTCCTCGAAAAATGCCATGCTCTGCCAATTAGTTATTTACAGTCCTGTAAGCTTTCCAGCTAAGGACGTGCATTATTCCTACTCAACCTCCAACACTTGCCCATGCATTAAATCGGTATTCGTCGTACTCTTTTATGTGTCTCAAAAAATAATTAACCGCCTTGGAACGCGTTTCGGTATTGTGGAGTTTTAGGATACGCTGATTTCAAGTAAGCCGAATACCGATTTAATGCATAGACAAGTGTTGGAGGTTGAATAGGAATAATACACGTCCTGTGACTTTCTGAACATCTTAAGAAATTCCATAAAAAATCAATCAATGCCATACCACCCACCATCACTGTAACTTGTAACCTTTTCTCGAAAAATTATCTTTCCATTTATTAATTAAAAAATGATGTAGTCACATATTTGGTAACACACAGATAAACTGTCGTTGAAAATATTGAATAGAAAGTAAGTAACAACAATAAAAACAAAGTTTTAACTTCCGAGAATGTTTACCTAGGTAAGTTCAGTCTAAGTAAACATTGGAATAGAAGCTTTTACAAATAAAAGTACGAAAGAAAACTGTCTTGTTTACAAAAATCTTGCGTCGATCTGTTAAAAACTTTGCAAAAGTGTAAATTGTTATTGTCATTTGTTATTCGAGCTGATACTGTAACCTACCCGTTATTCAATTGTCATTGAAGAGAGTGATGGTTGCATTTTGCAGCTGGAGAATCTTAGTGACTCTCTTGACGGTTGTACATCTTTTATACGAAGAGAAATCTGGATACCAAATGACGCTATGTTTTGGAGAAATGAATCCTTCGGGACGTTTTGGTAAACAACTTTTCTTAGGTTTCCTCACTCTCTGTTGTTCATTAAAAAGATTGAATTACAACTGGAGAGTCATTCAGTCTAAACAGTTTGAAAACCATGAAAACCTTGATGTCTTTTGTTGCTACACCTTGAGAGTTAAAGTTTTTCCAAACAACAAGAAAGGGCAATCATATTCCCTTTCATGTACCAATGACATTTAACTTAACATGAACATCATAAGAAATCAAAACTTTTTCCGATTTCTGTTGAAGAATGCCATGTGTGAAATAATAAGAACTTTTATGGAAATCCGACAAAATCATTTTGTAAATCTTTTGTGATTACTGATTACCAAAGTTAACTGAAAGGCTAAAGTTCTGTATTGCATGCATATGGTATGCCACATGCTAATGGAGAGTTTAACAGCATCAATTCATCTAATTCAATTTTGGAAAAATAATACTTTGTATGAAAAACGGTTTTATTAATTAAGCAGGATACCAGGAAGTACTATTTCGTCCACATAAGTTCTTTATGTGCAATTATGTGCAGTAGATGAGACAGTTAACAAGATTGTATATAGGATCTACAAGCAGCTTTGTGAAAATGATCGCAAATTAATTCTAACTAAACATAAATCAGTGGTGAAGTGAATTCGACTGTTTCAAATTGATTACAAATGTAACAAAGTAACAATGCGATTAATGAACTGGGACTATAATTGTAATTATAAATACAATAAGTCGTGTCCGTCTTTAGGTGCTGCCTTGTCTACCTGTAAGTAAATTTAATTATATACTGCCAGTAGAAGATTTAGCAAAGCAAACATAAACGGGGACATTTCGTAGTTAAATAAATACGTAATGGCACTTCTGTTGTATTAAACAAATTACAGTGCCCAGTGGAAGTACACCGAGTGTAGTCGACTTAATTATTAGATAGCAGAGAGGTAATTGACTGGCATTGTATCTACGTGAGGGAAGCATGACGTAGAAGCGAACTAACCTTAAAAGACAGGGAAGGTTTGCTCTCATGAATTCCTCAAGTCGCTTCCAGTTAACAAACCATGCAGCTCTTTGTCCCTTTGATTAACAAGAACAGTCACTCGTGTGAACATGCAAGAAATGCGGAGTTAATGCTGAAGCTGTAAGCAGAGGATTATTTGGATTACTAAAGACACCAATCAAAGGGTTTATTGTGAGCACACAGAGACCAACATAATTTAAGCAAAGGGATTGCACATTCGATACAGGCAGGACACAAAACTGAAATTACTAACTGCGAATTTAATTTGAGACCAAGGCTGACATTCTTGGTTGAGTTGGTCTTGTGGTTCATGGTTCGCATTTCCGTGCAGTGAGTAAGAGTAATGTTCGTTTTACATATCACCTTCGACAAGGTTCAATGCTTTTAAGTAAACAAAACTGTCCTAACCGAACATGTAATCTATTACAGTATTCAAAAAATATAATGGAGTAGACGAGAGAGTGATTGTGTTGTGGATGGAGTATTGTTGTTCAAGTGTATACGGATACAAAGAAACACTCTGTCATTGTCTCACTGAAAAATATACAAATTTAAGAATTTCAATTGAAATGCTGTCAAAAGGAAATTTCTAAAGGCAACAATGCATCGGGTTAGTCAGTATATCGAGAGAACCTTTTCTTATTAGTACCTATACTTATAAATAAACCATTTACAACGGTGGAATAAAGTATCGTAAGGGTGTTGTGAACTTCGACACGACAACACTAACTGTGACATCATCACATCAACACTAACACTATGTGTTAGTAGCAGTATAGCTGGTTAATCAAATCTGGTTAAATAATATTTAAAAACACGAATTCTCTTTTTTCAAAATATTCAAACACTTTCTGTCTTCCAATTCAAAAGCTGGAGGTCTTCGCTTTCAAACATAAGTATAATTGACATAGCAGCATTTAAAAGGCAGTGTGATGCGCAGACTGTATTGACACAGTAGTTAGTCTAAAAGGTCAAAGGTCGTGAAGGAGTTGATCGATTGACGATTGACCCCATCTTCGAACTTAGCCTTACTATGAACCACTAGTTTAAGTGTAGCAAATTTCAAGCCAAAATATCAAACCATTCGTTAGTTATCGTGCGTACAGACAGACGGACACACAGTCTATTCAAGTAAAGTATCTTACAATACTTAATAAACCATTTGCAACGGTCCAAAAAAGTAACGAAGCGAACATTGACATTGTGTTGTGAACTATGATACGGTAACACTAACTGTGACATGGTTACTT